>SCLH01000553.1:828-11560 GCA_004367855.1 Oikopleura vanhoeffeni | reverse complement strand
TCACCATGGACAAAACACTTTCCTAAAAACTGGCATTTTCAAATTTAAATTGACCAATAGGTCGAATTTAATTTTTTTTAGAAGTAAACAAATTAAAGTTTTTCATCAAAATTATTTTTTTGATTCTAGCACCGTTTCTGTTCGAAATCAGAGCATAGTTGCTAATATCATTTTCAGCAAACCGAACCCAAAGAATCTTTTGGTGGTAATTAATTTTCTAATATTCACGACTTTATATTCAAAATTGTCGATTTTGCGCACTTTTTGTCAGATTTACAGCCAATTTGGCGGAATTTAAAAAGAACGACCGATTCAATGTTAACCAACCCTTGGGCTTGTATAATAAAGAACATATATTTTGTTAAAAACGGGATTATTTCGGGATCCCGAGTCGGGATCGGATATCCCGACTCGGGATCGGCGGGATCGGGACTAAAAATTTAGAGTGAGTCGCGGAGAAAAAATTATGATCGGGACCGGGCGGGGATCGGGATTGAAACTCATCCCGTTTTTAGAACACTGGTGCCGGGTACCAAAATAAATTAATGTCAAGATATTCATCTCCGAAAGCCACCTTACAATTAAATTTGTAGATTATTATCTGGTTCCAGTGTGCATTTCTGCTCTTATGAGCAATTTCTGAAGCCCACTAAAATTCTTGAACTCAAAAATAAGGGAACTTTCGGGGGTCTGCTCCGATATTCACCGTCCAAAGTGATCTTCTCCAAAAATTTTGGTCTCTGTGTTTTAAAACACAGCGCTGCAGGTGAGGTTAAATTAAAAATCAAAAGTGATTGATCTCGTCCAAACAGAAACTTGCTTACAAAACTGACGAATTATGTTTTCAAAATGTATCTCTCCCTGGGTTTCAAGGCACACATTCGAAACTTAAATGAATGTGCAGCTGAAAAGTCCACGAAAATCAGTGAGGAAATTTTTGTTCAACTTCCTTGAATTTGGCTACAAAATCAACAAAAAACAGTATTTTACCACTATTTAAGGTGTCTCAATCAAAATGGTATCTCCTCCCTGGATTTTAATAACCTATTCGAAACTTACAAAATGAGCAGCTAAAGTATGTGCAGACCATAAGGAGAGTTTCGGCAAATTTCTTTCTCTGTTTTCATAAATCTTGTTTCGATTATCAAAAAATCACAAATTTCAAACTTATTTCATAAAATATATATAACAACATAAGAAGTGCTTTCAGACATATATCAAGCCTCACTACGATCCAATTTTGAATGATAAAACAACGAAGATTGGCCCCAATCAAGTGATGGTAATGATTTATGTCAATTGAATGAATCCCATCAAAAGCCAGATTTTCATTTTTCTTCAAAAAAATATTTTTGATTTGTACTTGAGCGTTGTCCATATATCTTAATAATTATTTTTTTCATGCCTTTTATTGATTCAATTTAAACCAAAATGATAATAATAATATGATGAGAATTTGAGCTGTCCAAATTGGCAAGTTGGCGCGTCATCGCTATTTTGATTTCAACTTTTCGTGAAATTTGACCGATCTCACACAAACGATTTTAATTTTGAAATTGCATGATCCAAAATTTATCAATCTAATTTGACATATTTATAATTTTTTTTGTCGGAGCAAAAAAGTTTTGCTGTTCCTACTTAATAGTACTGTCACTCAATTTCACGATTTTTGATCTCAACGTGCCTGTTTAGAATTGCAAATTTTAACAATTTTCGTAAAAAATTCAAAATTTCCAATATATTGAAATTTTTTTATGTCTAAAATGAGACAAATTGTTTTAAGCTTTGCGCGATAACGGTAAATATTTTGCCAAAGTTTTAATCCGTTTCAGAAACATGATAGTTGCAAATCGCTTTTGATAGTATGAATATTTTGATACGATACGCCAGTTTTTTAAATTGCCGAAATTGTTCAGTTCGTAAAAAAATGTTCGTGAATAGAATGACAAAAAAATACGACTTTAGTTGCAAAAATGGCCAAAAACGTACGTTCGTAAGTTTTGAAGCCCTTTAGGGTGAAATTGGAAAAAAGTCTTAAGTTTTTTTTGTTTTGCAAATATACATGTTTTGAAAAAATCAAATTCTTTTGAATTAAGGTGAAAATACGACTTTAAAAAAAAATGCTCGCGGTTTACTTAATTTACCGGTTGGTTGAACATGAAAACAATTAGAAACAATTTATTTTTCGGAGATTACGAACTATCATTCTTGAAATTTTTATAAGACGTTAAATGAAGGAATAAAAAGTTATGAGCGGACCGGACCGCGGCATAAAAAGGGATAATCTATCCCTTCATCCCTATCCCGTTTTTATCCCGTTTTGAGGGATAAAAACGGTGGGAAAGGGATGGAAAATCGGCGAGGATGCAATACCTTGGAAGCCTGCTTGAATAGTCTTTCCCATCTATACAACACTTAACCGAATCGTGAGAGTGAAAAATAGAATGCGTTTTCGAACACACGAAATTTTTTTCAAATTTTTAAGGACCTTTTTAGTAGATAATATGATAGTATTTAAATTTAAAAGCGAGACGAAATATTTGAGGAACCCATCAAAAAAATCATTTTAAAGAGGCAGCTTTTTTCACATGTCAAATTTATTCGATTTTTTTCAAAAACAGTTATATATTGATACCTTAAAAACTTATGGTTAGGCTCAAAAACGATGCTTCAGAGAAATTCCACATATTCCAGCTATGTAAGAGAAACAATTAACAATGTCATATAAATGCGGCAGCCGCATTGCGGCTACAGTAAGTTAATCAATCTCACACAATTTTTGGGGCCTTAAATTGAGTCAATCAAGTAAAATGAATTAAATATTATTTTTTGAAATTCTTAAGTACCGATTTGACCAGTAAAAATTTCAATTGATTCATAACAAATAGAGTCATTTTAGAATAGTTTGTCGAACAATTTTTCTTCAAGATCTATGTTACAATAGTAGAATGTAGAATTTGAATTATTAAATAAACACATAATTCTGCGATCAAACAGGCAAATGACTCATTGCACTAAAAATCATGACCATTAAACTATTCGTTTGTTAAAAAATGCAAAACTGAGATTATGTTGAGAGAAAACGTGATGTTCAAGGAATTTTTGGTGTTTTTTTTTATCTTGTAACTAGCCAAGACGACGGATGGACTGCAATTGTACAAAAAATGACGAAGTTTGGCCCACTTGAAGGTATTTGTGGCAATTTTATAAAAATAAATCCCCCAAAGATCGATTATAATCATAATTTATGAACCATCATCTATTTTTTTGGTAATTAATGCGTAATCTTTTTATTTTTGGTGTGATTTATAGGAGTGGCTTAAAGGGGGTAATACGAACTCTGAATTTGACATTTTCTAGTGAAATATACTGAAAAACTCAACAGTTATGAAAGAAAAACCGAAAAGCTTATTTTGTAGATCTATCTTAATCTGCGAAAAAGTAACAATCACAAATTCATTTTACCATTACACCAATAGGTAAGTATCGTAACAAGGTTGAACTTTTCCAAACGCAAAACTAATCTCCTCCGCAGACGTAATATCAAATCAAGCTCAATTTGTCACAGATCACGTAACCACGGGAGTATGCCAATCTTTCCTTCGTTTTTTTTTTTGATCGGCGACTGAACAATTTTAGAACGCCAAATAACCGACGATTTTCGCATTTCAGAACTTCAAAATCTATCTCCTCCGAGATATATTGCAAAATGGCTCAAATTTTATCAGTAATCCTTAGAACAATTGTAAAATTCTTCGTAAACTTTTTTGTAAATTTCGAGCTAGAACTCGAAATATGATTTTTGGTCATTTTCCCGAAAATTTCTGAAAAAAAGTGCTTCGGATTTTTTTCGAAAGTAGGCCAAAAGAAAGCAGTGAAACATCTGATGAGAAAGTCGGTTGTAACGTCAAGTTCGATATTTTGAAGTTTTAGTGGTCAAATCGAGCAACGTTATTTTTTAACTTCATCTTTTAAAAAATACTTAGAAAAAAATCGAAAAAAATGCAAGAAAATTTTTCGAAAAATTTTTTTTTGATGATTGTTCTTAGTACACTTAATCATCACCCCCGTATCAATTTGAGCATTTTTTAATGCTCTAAGCCTTTATTAAATCAGAGTACGTATACCCCCTTAAAGGTTGTTTATTTGAAGTCACCACGCAAGTTTTTACTCCAACGCGATGAAGTACGACATTCTCACACTGATCTACGTAATTAACACACCAATTATGATGATGAAAATAAAAGATGCACGAAGATAATAAGAAGTGCAAAAGGTGCTCTGCGACAAAAAGTAAAAACACCAATCTACAATTACGGGGTAGCGGTTGTACTCTCTTGAGGGGAACAATTTGTAATTGAATTAACAAATAAAATTTTATCTTTAATTTCCGGCCATGATTATCTGTTTATTTTGAAGTGTTTTGTATTTCTGTTTTTGATAGGTACTTAATTTGATCATGTTTTTCATTTTATATAAACTAATTTGACTGCAAAAGGAATTAAATCCATTTTCAACTGTTTTTAAGTGATAATTTCGGTATTGATCCGACAGAAGTAGATGTCAAATTTAATTATTATTGTTCATCATGTTGTTCTTACGATACAGTTACCTTAATTTCAAATCAAACCGAAGTATACGATTGGGATTTTGGTTCATGTGTAAATAATACAGAAAATACAGGTAATGTTTTTAAACTATTTGATGAAAATCTATGTAAATAAATTTATCTAGTTAATTGCCGAATCTTATCGACATTAACGGTTTAATTAGGTTCTTGTATCAATTTGTGTTGACGTTTTGCCACAAAACGTTTGTGCACTTTTTTATTTAAATAAACCGATTAATAAAGTAAATTAAAAATCGATTTTTCATCCGAAACATTTCCTACTTATTATTTTCAAGATATTTAGCTTAATTTCTGTCAGTTTCCATGTCGACGAAATAGCCAATATCGCCTTAATTGCGTGGGTTTATTATGTTGTCATACCAAATTACTTTGAGTGCGTCATGAATGACGTCATATTTCAAGATTTCAAGAGTACATAAATTTAGACAATTTGGTATTTCACTTCATTATAACCTATACTATAGGTCCTATAGTAAAACTCATTATAAAGTTATAAAGTTTTTCAGATTATGAGGTCATTTCGAACGACCTCGCGCTTTAAACTTTCGAGCGTTATAATTTATTCCTGTACCAGAAAGTGCAAATATTGCCGAAAATGCCCGATATCGCAAAATTTTTCCGTGAAAAAACTATCGGCGATATTGAACTTCTACTGTATAGCCTATACATTATAGCTTGGGTGCACAATTGCAAACTATAACAACTCACTTTTTAAGCATTTATTCGATTATTTTTTTCATTATTTTTACAGTTTTAACCGTAATTTTTAACCTTATTTAATGAAGTTTGCTAAAAAACTTTAAAATGCTGTGAGCAAATTTTGTTCAGCTGATCTTCAGTTATCTTCTGGTTGTCCTTTAAATTTAATCAAGTGTTTTTTTCAAAACATTAATATCTGGTTTACTACAGTATAAATGGGGCTATGTTTAATTCAATACATTTTTGGGCGTGGGCGCAGCTATTGTGTTTGGAATACTCGGCCAATGAGTGACGCGCATTGTAAATACATAACTCCGCTAATCCCTTATTTGGGGTTTTTCCTGATTCCAGATGAAACTGGTCAAAAATTTCAGAAAAATAAAAAATCTAACAGAAAGCCTGATATCCAAGTCCGAAATTTCATACAAAATTGAAATTCGTTTGGGAATTTGAATGAATCTTTTAGACCTAGCTTTATACTAGCCGTTTAACGTCCTTAAATTAAGCATAAATTAAGATAACGAATGTTTTGCAAATATGTACTCGATTGAAATGGATATGAAATGCTCTCCAAACAATTATTTATTTCAAGATGAGAGTGGTAAAATAAATTTATATCCATTATGTTCATCATGGTGTCTAGACTGGTATACATCGTGTAAAAATGTTTTCACCTGTTCAAATAATCCATTTATTGGGTCATCAGCTCAATGTTCAGATACTATAGATGGCACATGCAAAACTGTATCGGAAATTTTTGACCAGGGATCTACTGACTCGATTGCATCGATAAGTTTTTGCTATCAATTTTTTGGTATATCAACCATAACAATTCTAGCGGATGGAGATAACTGTGTGATGCCAGGAAAAGGTGAACAATTATGAAAACCGAATTTTTCTAATAAGTTGCAGCGTTATGAATAAAAACATTTCTGAAACGATATATTTTTGGTCAAAATAACAGGTTCAAACGTCGCAAAAATTATTTCCCTTGAGAGATTTTAAATACGAAGTAAACATTTTTGGTCGACTGTTTTTAAAATTCTTATCTTTTGCTATGAAAAATGCGTAGGCGGAAATCAGTACAACAACTAAAATATAAATTTACGACATCTTTCTTGTTTTGATTTAATTTTAGGTTTTTGCATTAAAACCGGTTGGTATAATACATGTAATATATATGTATGTAATATATGTATGTAATATATGTATGTATGTAATATATGTATGTAATATATGTATGTAATATATGTATGGTATGATTAGGCCTCCCGAGCAAAAAATCAGCTACCCGATAAAAAAGAGTCATTATAAAATCTGAAAAACTTTAGATATGTGTAGTTTTTGACGGTTAAAAATATAATATGTACGTAATAAAAATTCAAAAAAAATTTCAAGCCTAGGTTTTTTTATTCAACACGTTTTTGCTTCAAATTATAAAATTTTCTGCCTTTACATTTTTAATAGCAAAAGAAAGGAGAAAAAAAGTCGACTAAAAGTTCTGAGTGTCAAGATTATTCAGAGATAACTTAAACAAGCATTATACAATTATTCTATTACAATTTATCAATTTTTTTTTCGAATTCTTTCAACAAGAAATTAATTAGAAAGTTCTATTTATTTTACCATAAATACTACTCAGTACGTTATTTCTGACTTTATTACATTGATGGAATGAACCAATCTGAAATGTTTGGTTTTTTCTGAGTTTACAAGCTCATTTTCATACTAAAACTTTTAATTAAAAATTTAATATTATACTGAAATGATTGGTGGTGGTTCTCGCGGTCATTTGATGATAGGTTTTCACGCCAAAGGTACTAAAATTGGTAAATTTGAGTGATTTTGATTTAAACAAGTATCTTAAAGTTTATTTAAGTTATTTTATATCAAACTTGACCCCATAACGATTATGTTGGATTCTGTCGAGAGAAATTATTTAACTCATAAAATACAATAGAAAGCCTCAAATTAATACAGTAATACACATAAAATTACATGCAAATTACATTATTGCTTTGGAAGTACCACTAAAAAATTCAGCGTAGTCAATTTTCTGATGGCGATATCATAAACTATTGACGATTTATGATCAGAGAGGCGTAAGAGAGCAAAATCATTATTTAGACCATTGTCTTGACTTGGCTTTGATATCAAGCCAGGTATGCTGGCTCGAGTTGGTTTGACGTAGTTTGACCTGGATTGACTTGGCTTGACCAAAAACGGGGAATTTTCCGAAGAAATTTTGCAAAATTTTTAAGTGAAAATTAGTGATTTTGCTCTCGAGAACTATCTGTTGACATTTTTGAAAATTTGAAAAGCTGTTTTTGTCTTTTTGATGTCTTCATATGCGGGATTTTTATAGCGCAACTCGCAATCGGAGCGAATGTTCTCGGAAACGGTACATTCAAAAAAATCCAATCGTATCCAAGAGTCAATTGATTGATAGGGGGTCTCGTTTATGTCTCTCACCGATCGACTGACCGGTTAACCGGTACTCAGCGAAAACAACGGTGAATTTCAGTTAATCGAGAACTGAACATAGTATATTATTCATGTGGTTATCGGGGTAACTTTTCAAAAGAATTTTTTGGCAATATTTATCTTGACATCTGACACCACCTGGTGGCTGTGAGGACTACTTTGTGTATTAAGACACTGAAATGTTATGTGGATCAGAAAATTTACATACAGTACCTAGATAACTTTTCGAGAGACATTATTTGGCAATGTTTATTCTGACATTTGACAGCACCTGGTGGCTGTTAGGAGCACTTTATGTATTAAGACACTGACATGTTATGTGGACCTAAAAATGTACATACCCAGATAACTTTTCAAGAGAAATTATTTGGCAATGTTTATTCTGACATCTGACAGCACCTGGTGGCTGTAAAGAGCAATTTATGTATTAAGACACTGGAATTTTTTGTTGACCTGAAAATGTACAAACGTAGATAACTTTTCAAGAGACATTATTTGGCAATGTTTATTCTGACATGTGACAGCACCTGGTGGCTGTAAGGAGCACTTTATGTATTTAGACACTGAAATGTAATCTGAACCTGGAATTGTACATACTAGGATTACATTTCATGAGAAATTTGTTGGCAATATTTCCTGACACCTGACAGCACCTGGTGGTGGTAAGGAGCACTTTATGTATTTAGACACTTGAATGTTATGTGGACCTGAAAATGTACTTAGCTGGGTAAGTTTTCAAGAAAAATATTTGTGCAATATTTATTTTGATACCTGACACCACCTGGTGGTGTTAATAACATTTTTTAGTATTTTGACAATGGAACTTAGTTATATGGAACTAAAATGTACTCATCTTTTTTAGAAAAAAAATTTGGCAAATTTTATCTTGGAATTTGGAATAATAACCATAAATGGAAGTTAAAAAGCCAAATAATGACCAAAATTTAACGGTCCAACAACTTAAGGCTGAGAAACTGAAACTTGGTATAACTAAGGATCAGGTCAAACTGGACTATTTTCAGTCTCATTTCAAAATTATCCAGAAAAACTTCCGTTCGAAACAACATCGAATGGATGCGGAGCTTTTTTTATACGTATGAATAGACCAAGTTTGAACAAGCAGGAAGAACTTACGTACTTCAAACTTTTTCGAAACTGGCATGTCTTATTTTATCTTTTTCATGCCCTTCTCTCTTTTTATTTTATGTAAACATAAAATTCTAGATTTCCAATCTCAGAATTTTTGTGTAGACGTCTGTATAACCTTTTCTTTATTATAAAAATGGTTTGATAATGATAATAAAGTCGAAAACGTTTACCAAAACAAATATATTTTGAAAAATGAAACATGTATTTTAATAAAATTTTATTGAAATATATTTGAATAAATGAAACATGTTTCTTCATGCAATTTACCATTTTAGCTTCAGAATCATTTTTTTCTTATAACGATATCAGTTATTTTTTTTATTTTATTTATTTTCTGAAAAAAACATAAGTTATCATATACTTAAGGGCATTGTGAGTGCCTCCAGCAATTTGCTGGCGAGAAATAAGCCCTTTTTAAAACTCAAATATCTTTTGTGAGAATTTAGTGAACGTTTATTTTTCTATTTGTTTATTGTAGTCCGTAACCTTGAGAAGTCAAAAATTGATTTAGTTTTAGAAAATATTATCACATCAATTTTTAAATGCATAAAACCTAATTGCTGGTATTTCTTTCCATTGAAGTATACCGTCATATCCACGTATCCAAAAATCACATTATGCCGATATTATTGGTCAGAAAAAAATTCTCTACAATTGCAACCAAGCATATTTTATAAATTCATCTTAATTCGCCGAAAATTATTTTTGAAAATTCCTTGCTTTAGTTAAATATAGGCAAATGTAGATTATTTAAAAAAAAAAAGTTTACCTCACGGTACATGCGATTTCTTTCCCCTTGTCATAAATCCTTCTCTATTATCTTATTAAATTTTTGAACCAAGAAAATTTTAATAATTTTTTTTATATTTCTTGCAATNCCGGTCAAAGTCCAATGTCATTTAAAAGTTCATGGTAAAGACTTGAAAGTACCCTCAAAATAATCGGAAGGGTCGACGTTCTAATGAGCGTATTAAAAACCATCGGTTAATTATAACCAGAAGAGTCGCTAAGGAGCAAAAAGTGACAAAAATATAAAGTTAATTCTCAGAGAATTACTATGACTTGAAAACCATGCTAATAACCTTCGCTGTCAGTTTGCTGAACAATATATTTAAAATACTGGCTAAATAAGAATCAGAAAGGTCAGTAGAGATCAAAAATTTACATGGTCGGAAGGTCAAATGCTCCGATTGCTGAGCAGTTTAATTATAAAAGTGATTTATAAAGTTTTTAATAATCAATTTATTTAAGAAACATAATGGTCTCTTTGTGTACACGGAGAAAATTCAGAAAAAGGGACTTTAGTGGCCCAATGTATGACTTTGCTAGAGAATGATATGTTATCCAGTAAACAAACCTCACATAAATCAGGACAAACAAAGTGAGCAAAAAAAAATTTGACGGCAAGTCTGCGTCTTGGGCCAGTGACAATTGCTGCCTTAGCCATTTTTATCTGTCTGATGCCTTTTTTATATGACCTTCGATCAAAAACAAAAGTTTGGGTTAAAATATTGGTTAAAGCAGTAGGATTTTATAACTGAACCTCGGAAGAGATAGATTTTTGCGTTTAAAATCTTGGAAAACGGCCAAAAACTGTCGGTTTGCTAAGAAGATTCAGCCATCAAAATTAATTATTTCAAAAGTAGGCTGAAACAAAAACCAGTAAAACACTGAGCCTGAATTTGGCTTATCTCAAGTCGACGTTTTGAAGTTTTAGTGATCAAATTTTAATAAAAAGTATTTTTTGACTCAATTCTAAAAAATTTTATT
>SCLH01000552.1:243816-277615 GCA_004367855.1 Oikopleura vanhoeffeni | reverse complement strand
ACAGAAAAAATATAAAAACGTTCCAGAGGAAGAAAATTTGGATACCGAACAATTGCTAAAAAGACTGCTTATTTGTGAAAAAGAATTGAACGAAACAAAAAACATATACGAAAATCTTCAAATTAAACATAAGGTGATTATTTTAAGTCTTGCGTGTGTATAATACAAAATAGTACGAAACCGTGACAATGTTTCATTTCTTTCTTGAATTTAAAATTTTTACTACTGTCAATTGTGTCTATAAGGACTGCGTATTCATGGACAAATCGACAGAAATTCTTAGTTTTTTGCCCATTTTTAAGAAGTAGCTGCATATATATCCATTATGATGCCCGGGTAACACCAAAAACATATTTGCCTGTTAAAAGAATAGGGAATAAGTTTTTAGTGTTGCTTGGGCATCATAATGGATATGGACAAAACGACCCCATTTAGAATGTATAACCAAAAATTATTCAAAGGTTATTTTCACTCGTAATTTTGAGGGTACTTTCAAAAAGCATATACAGTACAAGTCTATCGTAAATTAAAATTGGATTTTTTTCTTCGCTCAGCGCCATTTCTAGAGATCTTTTTCACTTAAAACTGAACGCCGCCGCGAATCTAGGTTGTTCGAATCTAGGGGTTGGAAATATCCGATAACAAAGAACATTTTCTCAAATCTTCTGTTGCATCGATGAGAAAAAATTTGATCGGTTCAGTTCATGATTGATTTTAAGGGTTAACCCTAAAGCTTCATCATATTTTACAAAATTTTTGAAGAATTATGCTTTCAAAAAAGTTATCAATCAGAAATGTATTGTTATCCAAAAAAATATATTTTCAATAAAAATTCAGAAAGAAAATTTCAAACTTTTATTGATTTTTTACCTAGTTGACTCTAGCGCTATCATTCAATTTTTTACAGCATTTTCAGTCAACAATTTTTTATATGGACAAAACAACACGTTTTCACATGGACAAAACGACAAAAAACGCATGTGACAACAAACACACGCGACATGTCGCGACAGTAGATGGGAAACATTTTTGTATTAGTTTGCAGAATTTTTCAATTTGGAACAATAATCAATATATATTGTGGAGACGTTTATATTTGCCAAACAAACCGTGTCAATAATACTGTCAACCTTGATTTTTCTCACACATAATATCGATGATCCTGCCTAGTCGTCGATTTATCTCGAGCGTCATAACTTTGAGCCAGTGACAAATCACAATACGGTATTGTCAATACCCGATTGTCGACCCAATTCCAGAATCCAGCGATTTAATTGGCCACCTTATGAAAGTTATGACGCTCTAGATAAATCGACGACTGGGCAGGATTTTCGATATATTCTCACCGCCTGTGAAAAAAGTAACATAATTTTAGGTTTGATACTCATATCAAACATACGCATATTTAAAATTTTAAATTGCGAATTTGAAAAATTTAAGATTTTATTCTTCGAAATTTGTTTTCACCAAAATTTTTAGAATTTTGCAAAAAAAATATTAGTACCGATGATTGAGCGCCAATGTTTCGCAAGAAGGTTCTACAATCAGCGACCAGGGAATTGAAAAAAATCGGGCAAAATTTTTTTTCAAACGTTGAAAACTGTCCTCCTTTTTTATTTGAATTCATTATAGGAAGTTTAATGTTACCTATTGACCCTAGAAAAGCACCGTGCTGTGTACGCTAAATTTAGAACGACTTTAATTTAATAGTGTTAAATATACAATAAAATTGAAGTCGTACTAAAATTTCGCGTAAACAGGTCAGTGGACATATCGAAAATGATCCCTACTGCGCCTTTCTGTCCACGCCTACCTGTGACGCCTGGCAAGCCATTCAGAGCGGCCAGCCATTCAAAGCGTCACTACCTTCACTACAGGTAGGCGTGGACAGAAAGGCGCGGTAGGGATCATTTTCGATATAGTAGTTAAATTAGACCTTTTTGCATTAAAGAGCATCCATAAATATAATAATTTTGAAAAGTTGTTGACGATGATTACAAAATAAATATATAGTGTCCTTATTACAAAATTATTTTTGAAACAAAAACGAGAATACTTTCAACAGTAATTACTGTCTATATTTATAATCTCAATTCTTAAAATAACCTGTATATTATTTTAAAGGTTTTGGAGAACGATTCGTTTAACTCAATAAAAGATCTGGAATATTTAAGTTTGGGTGGTTAAAAATGCTCAAAAATTACACGGGGGGATGACAAAGGTGGTTTTTTTTTTAGCAGGGACGCAAGTTTTCTGGCTTAATGGTATTTGGGAACCCCATAAACCAATAATTAGCGGACGTAGAATTTTATTCCGCATTTTTTAATAGAATTGAAATTTTGAATTTGTGCGTGGGTGGAGGATTATAGCAGGATTTCAACAATCCGTTTTCCAAAAAGTGCTCCGATTGGGTCCAAACTTGTCATGTAAACTAATTACGGCACCAGGAGTTCGAATCTGATACCAGATTNTTGAAAAAAGGTCATTGTGTGAGAAATGTGTCTTGAAAAAAAGGTCATTGTGTGAGAAATGGCCTTGAAAAAACAGGTCATTGTGTGAGAAATGAAGAAGTTGTCATTGTGATTTAATCCATAAAAAAGGTCATAATGACGGTAAATGATCTTAAGTCATTGTGCAAGAAATATCAGCCTTGTCATTGTGCAAGAAATGTCGCCCTAGGAAAAAATGGTCATTATTAATTTTTTGAAAAAAGGTCATTGTGTGAGAAATGTGTCTTGAAAAAAAGGTCATTGTGTGAGAAATGGCCTTGAAAAAACAGGTCATTGCGTTAATAAATCTTACGTAACAAATAAGTTACGTCTAGAATAGACTAATATTCTAACTTAGCCCAGAGTGATCACGTGCGCCCCCACACTTACCACGCAAAATACCACGATATGGATATGTGGCATAATAACAAACCGAGGCTCATTCTTAAATAAAATTTCCCAGTAAAGGGACTGGTAAATATTTATATTAGAGAATAGGATTAGGAATAAGAGAATTACGAATGAGCCAGAAACCTATTTAGGTTAAGCCCTTAAGGGGGTTACGTGTTAAGTACTTATGAGTTTATTTTAGGTTTCTGTACTGATTGGTGCCAGAATTCGGAAGTGCTCAACAATTCCAGGAAACAAGTGGACAGGTCCTGTGGCTGCTTCGGACACGTCTCAACCACCAGGACAAACTGCGGTGTGCTCTCCACTTCCCCTTTTATTTTTGTACTGCCATAACAATAAATATTATTGGACAACTCTAACACAAACTAGTTATTACTTAAGGGTCCGGGGATTTAGTCTAGCAGGAGCGGATTTCAGGCACCTTTTATCGTGGTGTCAAGAAGTGAAGACGAACCAACGCAAAAATTAAATTTTTGGTGCTAAGCTTTGACCTTAGCACTCGGTTTTTTATGTGTGAGAAATGACGAAGTTGTCATTGTGATTTAATCCATAAAAAAGGTCATAATGTAAAAAAGTTCCGAACATTATCAAAAAATGCCTTATTTTTGATCAAATATATTTTTTCATTATTTGTTTCAAGTCAACGAAAATCACTCTTTAAAATGGCCACTTTAACTTTTCGCGTAGATGACCACATATTTTTCATATGCTCTTTGAAAAATCATATGACATGGTTTTGTGATTTTTAGTCAAAAATATTTGTAAATATTCTGAAAATTTACCCCATTTTTTGTTCAAAAATTTTCAAACTTATTTTTCTGTAATTCTTAGCAGAAAATAAAGAGAATGCCACCTTTTACTTTATTCAAATATGTCCTCGTTTTGTTTCTTCGCTCTTGTTCACACTCTGAATCATAATTTTTCGAACGAAACTACGGTATGGCAGAAGTCCATCGAAGCACTCTTTTATCCAAAATTAATGGAATTTTATTTTACCGAAATTGGCCGAATTGGTAAGCCGACCCATCCACCACGTATAATTTAATTCATTAAACTCATGAAAAAAAAATTTGTTCCTATGTGCTAAAATTTTGGAATTTTTCGTCTTTTTTCATGAAATTAAATTTTCGAGTTTGACGTAAAAATCGTATAAAAACAAATTGATTAAATTTTAATTGGTGGTCAAGTCCGTTTTTCACGGCTTAATTTTACTTTAATTTAGACACCTTCGATAGCAAACGCGCGTTTTTTGAGTGTTTTTTCAAAAGACATTTATAAAGTAAAAATCATCGATTTGAAAAAATCAGATTAAACAAAGTTACCTCAAAAGTAGCAACTTTTGTTCGAAAAAGTTTTACTCGAAAATTTTGAAGTGGCAAAAAGTTTACCATCAAGAGAAAAAAAATTGAAAAAGTGCAAATCTATCTAAATGGATCGACCCCCTTAAGTGCTGACCTCTGTTTTGTCCAGATGTTCTTATGGTATATCACAAATTAATTACAAATAATCCAGTTAAAGACAGCTCTTCAAATACAATTTAAATTTCGAAAATTTTCATTTTTTTCAGTCATTTTTGACAGCTCTCTGAAAAAAATGCCAATTTTTTAATATTACTAGTACTTATTTTGATGCTGTGCTTCTTTTGAGTCCACTACAGCCAAGGAAGCTCAAATTTCCCAATTCTCAATTTCCATTTCCCACCCTAGCATAGAGACAAATGTTCCCAATTAAATGTGACAATACTTGAACAAAAAGAAGAAATAAAAACGAAAAATTTTAAATTTAAACTCGATGACAGTCAACAAAATAAAAATAAATTAAAGTCGAAAGAATCACAAACAAATTCGAAAGTTAAGACCCAAGAGTATGAACTCAAGGGGGTGGTGATAGTGATTTTTGGGATTTGGGAGGCTTCGTACGGCTGGACCGATTAAGATGAGACATTTCTGAGGAGTACAAATGGAAGATCTATCCTTAATCTCGAGATTCCATTTGACAGTTACGTACCACTTCGACCAACCATATGGTTAACCGCGGTTAAACAAGCGTCCCTCAGCTTTTTTCAACGAAACAAGGATCCTAGGGCTTACATCGGAAATTTTTCATATTTGTGGAAGTCTGGTGAAATGTTTGAATTTTAAGTTCCAGGAGCTATTTTTTTCGATTTCGCCCTCAGGGGCCAGCAATCGGGTCGAAGGTGACGAAAAATGGCATTTTTGATACATTTTATCGAAAGGCTTTTTCTGTAGAAAAGCTAGAAATGCCATTTTTGGAATATAAGAGCCTCAATGTATCACGAAGAGTGTCAAGGAGCTGTTTTTTTGAATTTCCATCTTATAGGCTGTCAATCGTGGAAAAAGTGCGCGAAATCGACAATTTTGAACATAAAAATGAAACTTAGAAAATCTAAATGCCACCAAAAGATTCCTTGTATACGATTTTCTGGAAACGATATTAGCAACTATGGTCTCATTTTCAACACAAAAACTTATTTTTTTTCTAGAATCCGCTGTGTTGAAAATGAGACCATAGTTGCTAATATCGTTACCAGCAAATCGTATACAAGGAATCTTTTGGTGGCATTAAGATTTTCTAATTCTCACTTTTATGTTCAAAATTGTCGATTTCGCGCACTTTTCCCACGATTGACAGCCTATAAGATCGAAAGAAAAAAAACAGCTCCTGGACACTCTTCGGGATACATTGATGCTCTTATATTCTAAAAATGGCATTTCTAGCTTTTCTACAGAAAAAGCCTTTCGATAAAATGTCTCAAAAATGCCATTTTTCGTCACCTTCGACCCGATTGTTGGCCCCTGAGGGCGAAATCGAAAAAATAGCTCCTGGAACTTAAAATTCAAACATTTCACCAGACTTCCACGAAATATCAAAAATTTCTGATGTAAGCCCTAGGATCCTTGTTTCGTTGAAAAAGCTGAGGGACGCTTGTTTAACCACGGTTAATCAGATGGTTGGTCGAAGTGGTACGTAACTGTCAAATGGAATCTCGAGATTAAGGATAGATCTTTCATTTGTACTCCTCAGAAATGTCTCATCTAAATCAGTCCAGCCGTACGAAGCCTCTCAAATCCCAAAAATCACTATTACCACCCCCTTAAGATGGCGAGAAAATTTAAAAAACAAACTTTAAGCTTGCGTCTTTGTGTTGGCAAGAAAGATCAAAGGATGAATATTCTAGAAAATGACCTCAAAGATAAAAATGCAATGATAGAGGAGTTAAATTTGAAACTTCTTTCTCAATGCAATATTTGTGAAGAAAATGTGAGTTCTACTTCTTGTGACGTTTTGATGATTTGATTGGCTTTGCATTTTAAACAACCTTCAGTCAATTTGGTGCATTTATAACGCCCCGGAAATATAATATAACCAGCGACCTATACTCCCTTAATTAAGTTACGCGTTTTTTTAAATTACATTAGTAGCATTACTTAAGGGGGTGGCCGTCGTACTTTAAGGCGAAAACCGGGTTTTCAATGGCCAATTATCGCAAGAGTACAAATACAGGACAAAGTTTTGCGTCTCGACTAATGTATTTGAGCAAAAATCTTGCATCCTATAAAAAAATCGAAAGTGACGGATGTCGTCCAATCAGATACGTGCTTACAAAATAACGGAATTATTTTTCAAAATGTGTCCCTCCTGAGTTTTTAGGGGTTACACAATGACTTTATGACTCAAATTAACCGGACAGAACGTGAAAAAAATACGAGTTGAGTTTCTTGGAAAATTTTTAAAATTTGGTCCCAGTATCACCAACAAACAGATATTTTGACCCTTGTTTAGGAGGTCTCAGTCAAAATGTATCTCCTCCCTGGATTTTAAGTCACACATTCGAAACCTAGATGAAGTGTGCAGCTGAAGAGTCCGTGCAAAAATCGAGTTGAGTTTTGTCTAAATTTCTGACTCGAAATATTTTCAAATTAATTAAAAAGTGCTTTCCTGGCTATGTATCAGGATAAAACGAGTACCAAAATGCTTGTAATTTTCCATAAAAAGGCATATAATTAAAATTGGGAAAATTAGTTACTAGAGCCTCATTTTTCGACGACCACCCCCTTAAGTAGCATTATATCATATTATGTATATGATATTATGTATATGATACACATACTGTCGTATTTGGCTATAAGGACATCGTATATATGGACAAAACGACAGAAATTTGGCCATTTTCGAAAACTGTCGTCGTATATATGGACAAAACGACACTTTATAATTGTATTGACGGGGGGGAATTGACGAAAATTTGACGAATAAGGACCTTAATAATTCGGTGATTCATTTTCTATTGATTTAGTTATGAATAAAAAATATTTTTCCAAAATTCCTTTGTTTTGCCTAAGGCCTGGTCATTTCAAAGGTCGATTTTTAATAGATCATATGGTGTCCGAGCTATGATGCCGAATGTACGGGAAAACCATAGTCGATATCGAGAAACGTTTTTTTCATTAAAATGCCAACTAAAAAAGCTCAATGGAGAAATTTTATTAAGTTGATTTGACATCCGGTTCACTTTTGAGCTCACTTTGTTTAATCTGATTTTCTTCAAATCAATTATTTTTACTTTATAAATGTTGTTTTGAAATAACACCCAAAAGACGAGCGTTTGCTTCCCTGGTGTCTAAATAACAGTAAAATTTATAATTTTTTATTTATTACTTAAAAGCTCTAAAATACGCTCTTGACCATCAGCTCGAATTTATTAAATTTTATTATATATGATTTCTACGTCTTTTGAAAATTTAAATTTGTGAAAAAATACGGAAAACCCCGAAATTTTAGCACATCGAAAGAAATATTTTTCTTCATGAGTTTAATTTATCAAATTTAACTTGATGGATGGGTCGGCTTATTAATTTGGCCAGTTTGGGTGTGATAATTTTTTTTTTAATTCCGGATAATGAGGGCGTTGGAGTATTTCTGCCGATCCGTAGTTTCGTTTAAAGAAGTATGACTCAGAGTATTAACAATAGCGAAGAACCAAAACAAAGACATATTTAATTATTGTGAAAGTAGCCATTCCCAATTTTTTCAGCTAAGGATTCCAAAAAAATAAATTTGAAAATTTTTTGAACAAGAAATGAGAAAAATTTTCAAAATATTTCTCATTATTTTTGACCAAAAATCACTAAACCATGTCATATGGTTTTTCAAAGAGCATATAAACCGGAATGTAATTGTTTGGTGGGTTCGAATCTCGATGGGCCCAAAATAATTTTTTCTATAATTCAGCCGAAAAGTTAAATTTTATGTTTTTTCATTCTTTTATCACGATTGTCTACACGTTTACTGCTTGAACTATATTTTTGGTGAATTCCTGGAAGGAAGAAACGAGTTCCGATTTTTTTTCTCAAATTTTATACTGAAAATACATATATAATAGAACTCCGGTTACCGGTGAACCGGTAGTCCGATGAAAAAGAAAAAAATTCTCCATCGAGCTTTTTTAGTTGGCAGTTGAATGCAAAAACCGTTTCTCGATATCGACTATGGTTTCCCCTAATCGTCATGAGAAGGGGTGGCCCCTTTAAAAAAACTAAGGGATCGAGGTCTGTATAAGGGTTTTATTCAATGAAACATTATTTTTACAATTTTTAATTTCAGCCATCGGAGACTGCAGCAGCCGCTTTTCAGCCATCCTTCAGTTTTGGTAGTGCTAAAGAGCCTTTTTATTTTGCACCAAACTGGAATGCCCCTCCTCCTACTGCTGATAGTGCACTGTCAGCAGCGGCTCCTATCGCTACCGCGCCGTCATTTTCATTCGGAGGTGAAAGATCAATGTTTAGTTCACCAGTTGCAGATGTTAAACCAGCTTTTGGAGTCCCGATCCCGCACCATCCAAAACCACTTGCAAAACCGGTAAATCAAGAAATCAAACCAGTTGCAAAACCGGTTAAGCAAGAAAAGAAAACCATCCCAAAACCGGTAATGACCGAAGCACGGGTAACAAAGGTAAAAAGCCGTCCTGCTTCACCGGTAAAAAATTCACCTGTTCAAAATACCGGTTTAAAGACCCCATCTGGTCAAACTACCGGTTCAAAAACCCCATCTGGTCGAAAACGGTTGTCGATGGACCCCACTAAACGCCGTCGAACTAGATTTTCCATGAACAAGGCCGAGTTAGAAAGCCAGTTGACCGAATGGCTTAAAAATACCGGTAAAAAATCGGAAAACCACGAGGAAATGTGGGCGAATCTCGCAAAATCGGACACGGAAAAAAATCAGGAACACATGCTGGTCAAATCCGTAGAGGAAATGATCGAATATATGTTTGTGCTTAAATTCCCTCATCTCGAAACGTGGGATATGCTCGAAGACATACTCACTAATTTCCCAAGTGTGGACATTGGCCTTTTTGCATGTTACTGGAAAGCAAAATGTACCATCGCCATGAGAATCGGAAAACCAGAATTTAAAATATGGAATTCTAGAAGAGGGGAAGAATTCACAGCCTGAGGCACAATTTGAGCAATATGTTGCAGAGGTGAAAAATGTACCAAAATGACCTAGCCATGGGGCAGATTGTACCTGATCCAGAAATGACAGCCTTGGAGTTAACACAAAAAGAGGAGGGAGTTGAGGAACTGAAATTATCGATTGTTTTCGATCCACCCTTTCAACCAGTAGAACCAGAAAAAGAATCGGTCATTGAAGAAGCGGTTAATGAGATACAAATTGAAGAAAAGACGCCACAGAATGCAACATTTTTCAGACTAATAAGTTGTCTGACTGTAAGTTGCAAGACTGTAAGTTTGGTAAAAATTTGTGCCAATAACCTTTAACAGCCTCGAAGAAGCATTTTTGACGGGGGTTTAAATGGACAAGGTAACGGTTTCTACCTGCCCGTTTAAAGTCATATCATCCTATCGAAAACGGCTTTTTCTATAATTTAAATTTAAGTTAATTTTTTATTTTTAACATTTGATTATCAACATTTGAAATCACCGATTATTATAAACACGGATTTCTTCCAAATAAATTTTTTTTTTCATTAATAAATCAATCGACAATTTTGAGATACATTTCGTTTACAATAGACGAAAAATTGGGCTCAATAAGAATCGAACCCATGAACGTTTGCTTACTAATATCAATTACCGGTTGACTCAAGAAAAATTATAAAATGTAAATCCCGCTTGCAGATGTTATCGACAAAACATAAAGGACTACTGTCGTCTGCGTTTGAGAAGACAAAACGACAGAAATTCGGCAATTTTTTATTCATTTTTAGAAGTAGGTGCCTCCAAGAGGACAACACGTGCCGTTGAAATGTATGAATGAAAATTTTATTGCAATTTTTCATAATATTTTGTTGGCTTAAAACCCATTTCAAAAACCATATAAATTTGTTTAAATTTTTTTAATAATATTTTTCGGCAATTTTATGTTACGATTCGCCGATGCGGGCGTCTCAAATGTTCTGTTTGCGATAGAAAGGCATTGAACCAGGCCAAATATAACTTAAAGGGCCTCGGTGCATTTTGACAGATACGGATATTCGCGGATATAGGCTCTTGATGAAAAACTTTTTACTGGGTTTATATATTCTTCTCAGTATACCATCAAAATGATGTTACATAATCCAGGCAACTTTTGTAACTACAGAATTTTCGAATTATTGCTTGTTAAGAAAATTTTGAGTTCGAATTAAACTTTCCGAATTCAACAAATTATGAGAAATTTCTAAAAAAGTTCCGAACAATATGAAAAAAATGCCTTATTTTGTGTTCAAATATTTTTTGCATTATTTGTTTCAAATCAACGAAAAAAGTCTTCAATATGGCTACTTTAACTGTTCGCGTAGGTGACCACATATTTTTTATATGCTATTTGAAAAATCATAAACTCTTTTTTGATATTTTTGGTCGAAACTTTTTGGAAATATTTTGAAAATTTTCCTCAGCCCTTAGCTGCAAATATTAGCAATGCCCACTTTCACTATATTAAAACATGTCTACGTATTGTTTCTTCGCTCTTGTTTATACTCTGAATCATACTTTTTTGAATGAAAATACGGTTTGCGCAAAATATACTTTAGCCCTCTTTAATCAAAAATAAAAAAAATTTATTTCACAGAGACTTGCCTAATTGGTAAGCCGACCCATCCACCGCGTAAAATTTAATAAATTTAACTCATGAAAATAAATATTTCTTTCGATGTGCTAAAATTTCTTTTTTTTTCGTCTTTTTTAGGAAATTTTAATTTTCGATTTTTACTTAGAAATCATATGAAATTAAATTATATAAATTTTCGACGGTGATCTAGACCATTTTTTGAAGCTTCTAATTAATAAAAAAGAAATTTGAATGTAATTAAGACACCTAAAGTACCAAACGCGCGTTTTTAGAGTGTTTATTTTAAAGACGATTTATAAGGTAAAAATAATCGATCTGAAAAAAAACATATTATACAAAGTGAGCTGAAAAGTGGCAACTTACGTTTGAAATACTTTTTATTCCAAAATTATGAGGTGGCAAAAAGTTTCCCATGAAGACAAAAAAAAATTGAAAAAGTGCAAATCTGCCAAAATGCACCGAGGGCCTTAAGGGGGACTGGTCGCTTGAATTGGTTTTTATCGATAAAAACTTGGCCAACCAGGGCTTCGAGGATATAATTCAGATTAGCCAGTTTGTAGATCTAGCCTTCAGCTGTCAAAAGTTTTTTGTATGCACACACTCCCTGACACATTATCGACCCAAGAGGACCTGAGCCAAAATGGTTTATCTTTCTCCTCCTAGGTTTTATTTCGAAATAAACCTAAATTTTAACATAACCTGTATAATTAGTATTTTAAACTTCTCTAGAGCGTTTTTGTCGATAAGTGCTATATTTTTTCCAGAATACGCGATAAACCACCGTTTTTAAACTTTGTTCATCGTAAAATATATCTCCTCCTAGCTTAAATTTCAAAATTCACTCAAATTTTTACAGAAAGTAACTCGAAACAAAAAAAATCCTCTGGAGCGTTTTTTTTTTCAAATTTCTATCCCAAACTCAAAATATGAATTTTTGAAGGTCACGTGAAAAATTTTTGAAAAAAAATGTGCTTCGATTTTTCGGAAGTAGACTCAGAAGAAAGCCACTGATCAGAAAGTTGGCTTACGTCAAGATGATATTACGACATTTTAGTTTTTAAATTAATGCAAACGTATTTTTTTTATTTTTAAATATACTTTTGTTAACGTTTTCGATTTATTATCATTATCAAACCATTTTTATGATAAAGAAAAAGTTACGCAGAAGTATTTTTTTTAGTTCATTTTGAAAAAAATACTTAGAAAAAAAACGCGAAAATTTCAAAAATATTTTTGATGAGTTGGTCGGTAGTACACTTTGTTATCACCCCGGGTCATTTTGGAGCATTTATTATGCCCATAAATCCAGCGACCAGTAAGCCCTTAAGGAGGTATGCGACTCCGATTTAATAAAGGTCTTAGACTTAGAGGCATTATAAATGCTCCAATTGATACGGCGTTATAATTAAGTGTTCTCCGAACCCAATCATCAAAAAAAAAGTTTCGCATTTTTTTTTCTAAGTATTTTACAAAAAATAAAGTTAAAAAATAACGTTTGCTTAAATTTGTCGACTCAAACTTCAAAATATTGTCTTGACGTAAGCAAACTTTCTCATCAGTGTTTCACGGGAATTCTTTTGAGCCTACTTTCGAAAAATCGAAGCACTTTTCTTCGGATTTTTCTTTCGAAAATGATAAAAAAAATCATATTTCGAGTTTCAGCTGTAAATTGCAAAAAAGCTTGTGAGGATCTCTTACATATGTTCTGCGGAGTACTTGATAAAAATTTTAGCCATTTTGCAAATATATTCTCGGAGGAGATAGATTCTGACGTCTGAAATTGTGAAAAATCATAAGTTATTTGGCTTTCTAGAATTATTTAGTCGCCGAATCAAAAGAAAAAGCTCGTGAGAAAAGATTCACATACTACCGTTAGGTGATCTGTGAAAATTTGAGCTCAATTTCATATACCGTCTGGAAGGAGATAGATTTTGCAGTTTGGAAAAGGTCATCTTGTAACGATACTGTACCTATTGGTGTAGTGGTCAAAAATGATTTTTGATGAACTTTTTCACAAGATTAAGGATAGGTCTATAAATTTTAATTTTTGGTTTTCCTCATGAGCTATTGGTTTTGAGTATATTTCACCGATAATGATTTCGGCTTAATTTCGACTTTTTACTACGCCGATTCTCGACAAACAGGCAACGAAAATGATTAAGAAAGTTTTTAACTTAGAGAACAACTGTTCAGAATCATTTTTAAAATTACAGTAATCTGATACTATGCCACCTACGCATAAAAAGAGACTTCAAAATATGCCTAAGGAAAATTATAAAACTCCATTTTTTGTTATTGCGTCCAAGAAAATAAAAAAATTGAAAATAGCCACGATAAAAGATTAGTATTGCCGTTTTGATGGCTCGATAAAAAATAAATAGAAAATATTCAAAATTGTGAGAGGAGATAGTTTTTTAGTCTGATTTCGAAGTTCGAAAATCAGACTAAAAAACTTTTTGGAAAAAACGAGTTTTAGAATTTTCCAAATAACATGTTTTGGGGCTGCGTAAAAAACTATCTCCTCTCTCAATTTTGGTGATAAATTGTCGGTTCATTCGTAAATTCTGCTTCAGTTTGATTCTGGGGGCATATTAAGTTTACTATAATTTTCAATATTTGAAACTCAAAAAACGAAATTTGATGAAAAATTATAATTTTTTTTATTTAATATTCAAACACTTAAGTATTTCGGTCATTTAAGTATTTTGGTCATTCAAACTCTCAGCCGGTTTTTTCGATATTGCATCCTTGAAAATAAAAAATTCACACCATCGCTTTGATAAGAGTTTCGTATTGCGATAAAAATGATTTCGGGAAAAAAATGAAGTCAAAATCTCTAAAATTGGGGGCCAAGATAGGTTTTTCACGAAATTTTTGAAAGTCTTTGTGTATGCGTAGGTGGTATTATATCAGATTACCGATAGATAAACTGTAATTTTTAAAATGATCGAAAGAATTGTTCTTCAAGTTTAAAATGTTTTTCAAATATTTCCTTTGCTAGATTGTCTGGAAACGGCCTCGTATAGTGTCCAGATCAGCGACACCCCCTTAAGGGGCTACTGGTCGCCGGAATTGATTTTTCTCGATCATATATAAGCCAACCAGGGCTTCGAGGATATTAGTGAGATTAATAAGTTTGTAGAACTAGCCTTTAGCTTGTGGAAAATAACTCTAACTTTTTTTGTATTCATTCACTCCTACACATATAAGCGAGATCTCGCGAGAGGACCTTTAGGCTTCGTACGGTTTTTGCTTTGTACGGTTAAATAAAAGCAGACTGGACATTTTTGAAAGATACATTAGAAAGATCTATCTTTGATCTCGCGATTGCATTTGACAGTTTAGTAGCACTCCAGCCAACCATCTGGTTAAGGGGGTATGCGACTCTGATTTGACATTTTCTCGGTGAAATATACTGAAAACTAACAGTTCATGAGAAAAACCGAAAATGCTAATTTGTAGATCTATCGTTAATCTTGCGAAAAAATACATCACAAATTATTTTTGACCGGTACACCAATAGGTACAGTATCGTAACAAGGTGACATTTTCCGAACTGCAAAAACTATCTCCTCCCAGACGGTATATCAAATTGAGCTCAAATTTCCACAGATCACGTAACGGTAGTATGTCAATCTTTGATCGTCGAGCTTTTTTTGATCCGGCGACGGAACAATTCTAGAACGCCAAATAACTGACGATTTTTCACAATTTCAGACTTCAAAATCTATCTCCTCCTAGGATATATTTGCAAAATGGCTCAAATTGTTATCAAGTCTTCCTAAGAACAATTATGAGGGACCAACGTCGGGTTTTTTTGCAATTTCCAGCTTAAACTCGAAATATGATTTTTTTGGTCATTTTCCAAAAAAATTCGAAAAAAAAAAGTGCTTCGATTTTTTCGAAAGTAAACTCAAAAGAAAGCTAGTGAAACACTGATGAGAAAGTTGGCTTACGTCAAGTCGATATTTTGAAGTTTTAGTGGTCAAATTTGAGCAAACGTTATTTTTTAACTTCATCTTTCAAAAAATACTAAAAAAAAATCGAAAAAATGCGAAAATTTCGAAAAAAATTTTTTGATGATTGGGTTCTTAGTACACTTAATTATCAGCCCGTATCAATTTAAAGCATTTTTAATGCCTCTAAGGCCTTTATTAAATCAGAGTCGCATACCCCCTTAACCGCGGTAAAACACGAATCCTTCAGCTTTTCAAAGAAAAAAAGATCCTAAACCTCATATCGGAAAATTTGAGATTTGGTGAGAATCTGAAAAATTGTCTGAATTTTTGTGTTAAGGAGCTCTTTTTTTATTTTTGCCTCAGGGGTCAGCAATTTGGTTGAATGTGCCGAAAAAGGGTGTTTTTCGATGTTTTGATACGTGGCTTTTTCTGTCGAAATGACAGAAACGTCATTTTCGGAAGGAAACAAGTCCAAGGAGTGGTGAACAAGTATTTTTTTCGAATTTCGGCGTGATTGACTGTAAATTTACAAAAAACTGCGCGAAATCGAAAATTTGATAGTTAGAACATTTAAATGCTATCAAAAGATTCCTTGAGTACAGTTTGCTGGAAACGATATAAGCAACTATTGACTTTTTTTAACACAGCGGATTCTAGAAAAAATTAAAGTTTTTCATAAAAAATATTTTTTGATCTCTAGCACCGTTTCTGTTCGAAATCAGACCATAGTTGCTAATATTGTTCTCANAATCTTCTAAGATGTACACATGATATGTATTGACTTGAAAACATGTTTTTAAACTTGTTAAAATACCGACACTTCATTGGTCAATCTTAACATGTTTTTAAAAAAAATGTATTTTTCATTGTCGCCCCGACAGGAGAATCTTGGTCTGAAAATCTGGTCAAAAACGCCTATCTTTTGCCTAGGAACGTTTGAAAAAAAGCCCTATCTTTTTCCTATAACTATACGCCGCACGCCAGGAACGAATAAATTTATTTTTCAAAAGCGTAGGTTTTTGCAGAGGCTTACGTAGGTTTTATCTCGGGTTCCAACTATACGCGTATAACTATACGCCGCACCCCGCTGTAACACGATTTTTAGAATTTTCCAAAAAACATGTTTTAGGGGCTCCGTAAAAAATTATCTCCTCTCTCAATTTTGGTGATAAATTGTGGTTCAAAGGTGAAATGAAAGCAAGAAACCTTTTTAAAGACTGATGGTGGTTTTTTTCATAAATTCTGCTTCAGCTTGATTCTAGGGACATAGAAAGTTAACTATAATTGTCAAGATTTGAAACTCAAAAAGTGAAATTTGATGAAAAAATATTATTCTTTTGTTTTTATTTAATATTCCAACACTTTTAAGGATTCCGGTGCTATCCAACTCTCAGCCTGCAACAGAAAAAAAATATGATATGCTTAAAAAAATTTAAAAACTAAGTCAAGATGGTTTTTTCACTATTGCATCCTTGAAAATGAAAATTCACGCCATCGCTTTGATAAGAGTTTCGTATTGCGACAAAGATGATTTCGGAAAAAAATTGAAGTCAAAAACTCTAAAATTGGAGGCCAAGATAGGTTTTTGAAGAAATTTTTGAAAGTCTTTGCGTATATGTAGGTGTATTATATCAGATTAACGATAGATTTACTGTTATTTTCAAATCAACGCCAACCAGGGCTTCGAGGATATTAGTGAGATTAGTCAGTTTGTAAAACTAGCCTTTAGCTTGTGGAAAATAAATCTAATTGTTTTTGTATTCATACACTTCTGCACATATAAGCGACACGAGAGGACCTAAGCCAATATGGTAAAACTATCTGCTTCCAGGTTTTATGCCAAAATTAGCTGCAATTTTGAAGTAACTTGTACAGGTTTTTTTAGATTTTGAGGCGCTTTGCCGTCTAACTAATTTTTACGTTGATTTTCACTTTAATATTAATAGGAATATTCAGTTAGACGGCAAAGCGCCTCAAAATCTAAAATACAACCTGTAGAAGTGGAAGGCCAAACTTAATCTCGGTCAGTTTTTTAAATTTTGCTTTATTTTTCTAGAATATGGAGAAAACCACCGTTTTTGGGCAATTATTCATCGGAAAAACAATCTAGGAAAATTTATAAAATTCATTCCATTTTTTTCTAAGCTAGCTCATACAAATACAAACAGTAAACTCGGTTTTCAAGGACCCACGAGAAAATTTTCGAAATAAAAAGTGCTTCGATTTTTTTGTTTACAAAAGTAAACTCATTTTAAATAAAATACTTGGAAAAAAACGCGAAAATTTCGAATTTCTATAATATGGTCTGTAGTACACTTTGTTATCACTCCGGGCCATTTTAGAGCATTTGTAATGCACCTAAGGCCTCATAAAACCAGCGACCAGTACCCCCTTAAACGGTGATAAAGACCCCAATTTTCTCATTTGGAGTTTAAAACGCTTGAAAATAGACTGATGATTGATTTTTAATTTCAAATTTTCTCTAATGCCCACTAGAGATAATTTAGAGCCGAATTAGTCTAAGCGGACAAAACCGGATTTCGCAAAATGTTCGCTAAAACAAATTACACAGTAGTAATTTTTGGGACTTCAGAGACTTCTTACGGTTAATTAAAAGCAGACTGGATATTTTTGAAAGATACATTAGGAAGATCTATCTTTGATCTCTCGATTGCATTTGACAGTTTATTAGCCCTCTCACCTATCATCTGATTAACCGCGGTTAAACACGAGTCCCCAGCTTTTTCAACGAAACAAAGATCCTAGACCTCATATCGGAAAGTTTTGAGATTTGGTGAGAATCTGGAAAATTGTCTGAATTTTTTGCTAAATGGCTCTTTTTCGATTTTTGCCTCAGAGGTCAGCAATTTTGTTGAATGTGCCGTAAAAGGGTGTTTTTTCGATGTTTTGATACGTGGCTTTTTCTGTCGAAATGACAGAAACGTCATTTTCGGAAGGAAACAAGTCCAAGGAGTGGTGAACAAGTATTTTTTTCGAATTTCGGCGTGATTGACTGTAAATTTACAAAAAACTGCGCGAAATCGAAAATTTGATAGTTAGAACATTTAAATGCTATCAAAAGATTCCTTGAGTACAGTTTGCTGGAAACGATATAAGCAACTATTGACTTTTTTTAACACAGCGGATTCTAGAAAAAATTAAAGTTTTTCATAAAAAATATTTTTTGATCTCTAGCACCGTTTCTGTTCGAAATCAGACCATAGTTGCTAATATTGTTCTCAGCAAACCGCCTCCAAGGAATCTTTTGGTGGCATTTATATTTTCTAATTATATTTTTCACTCTGTACAATTTACATGAAATAAAATATCCGAAACGTCGTAAATTACTGTTTTTATTGTCAAAATATCCGATTCTACGCGCGAAACATCGAAAAACACGGCACTTTTTCGGCAGATTCAACCAGATTGCGGACCCCTGAGGCAAAAATCGAAAAAAACAGAACCGATTCACTAAAATTCAGACAACTTTCCGGATTCCCACCGAATCCCGAAACTTTCCGATATAAAGTGTAGGATCATTGTTTCTTTGTGAAAAACTGAGGGACTCATGTTTAACCGCGGTTAACCAGATGGTTGGCGAGAGTGGTACTAAACTATCTAATGGAATCGCGAGATCAAAGATTGATCTTCCTTAGGTATGTTTCAAAAATGTCCAGTATGCATTTGTCTAGCCGTACGAAGCCTCTGAAATCCCAAAAATCACTGACACCAATTTCTTAACCCATTTTAGCAGGTAGAATTTTTTTGAGCATTTTCGACATTTTATAAAAAATTTCAACGTATTCAGTATAGTTTTTGCCATTTTTGGAAATTTGAGTTAGCGATGTTTTAATCCCTAATAATTGTAAATAACCAAATTATGCCTACAAAAATATTTTACGAAACAATTTTCATAAAAATATCCTCATAACATTATATTAGAAAGAAATGGACAGTGAAGAACCAGCCAAAACACGAGAAGCACCAGTTGAAGAGGAAAAAGACGATGTTCGAGATAAGAATAAAAGAACTTTGTTCGTACGAAATTTGCCATTCTCAGCTACTGAAGAACAGGTAAATTTGCAGCCAACAAACAATGAAATTTTAAAATTAACTTTTAGATGTACAAATTATTCCAACAATTTGGAGAATGTGAAATTAGACTTTTAATTGATAAAGTCAAGGGAACTTCAAAAAAAATTGCTTTTGTTGAATACGGAACAATCAAAGAAATGAAAAGTTTCGAAATTGCAGGTATCTGAGATACCGTATCTCGCATTTTTTTAAATTTAAAAATCTCCAACGTGAAAAAAGTGGCCTTAAAAAAATTTATGGAAATTTAAATAAATTACTGCCAAAGATACCACCGGCTTAAGGGTATCCCGGTTCCTACATTTTCTGCAGTTATTATGTCATAAAATTGCATCAAATCAATTGTTTATGTTTTAAACGCATAAAACAACCCAAATAACAAAAACATTTTCGAAAATTTTGCGTTTTTTCAATTTTTTCTAAGTATTTTCTCAAAATTATGTTCAAAAATAACGTTTCTGTCAATTTGATCACTAAAACTTCAAAATATCAGGTTGATGTAAGCCAACTTTCTCTTCAGCTTTCTTTCGAGCTTACTTTCGAAAAAATCGAAGCACATTTTTTCTCTGAAATTTTTCCACGTGACCTTGAAAAATCCATATTTTGAATTTGGGGTCGAAATTAAAAAAACGCCTCCACAGAAGTTTTTATTTGTTTTAAGCTACATTTTTCAAAATTTTGAGTGAATTTTGAAATCTAATATAGGAGGAGATAGACATTCCGATGAACAATGTCCAAATAACGGTGGTTTATCGCATATTCAGAATATGATATTCTATAAAAAATATAGCACTTATCGACGAAAACGCTTCCACAGAAGTTTTGAATACTAATTATTCAGGTTATGTTAAAATTTACAGTGAAGTCCGTCTAACAGGACGCACCATATCAATACTCAAAGTACTTTCCGGCGAAAAGTACTTTATTTTTGAATAAAAAGACACCATAGTACTACAAAAATAATGTTTGTCCCAGCCACGGGAGAAAATTTCATCCAATGGGGCTGGACTTGCCTATTATGAGATAGGGGCTCCGCCCACACAATCTGTTCGCATGTCGCGAGATACAATCTGCGGGTAGTACGTTACGTATGTAACATATATATCATATCAAGGCATATTGTTTTGGTACAGTCTAGTTCTTTTCGCTGGACAGTACTTTTAATATTGATCTTTGCGTCCTGTTAGACGAACTTAACTGTAGGTTTATTTCAAAATAAAACCTCAGAGGAGATAGATTTTCCGTTTTGGCTTAGGTCTCTCTGTCTCTCTTTTGTGTCTGGGAGTGTATGCATGCAAAAAAGTTTTGACACATGTTTTACGCAAGATGAAGGCTAATTCTACAAACTGACTAATATGAATAATATCCTTGAAGCCGTGTTTGGCTAAAATTTTATCGAGAATGTCAAATTAGGGGCCGGGATATCCTTAAAAATGCCCTTTAATGTGAAATTGCCAAAAATAACTGTCAATATTTTACTGTGATTAAGGGTACGTTTGTTGTCTTCAATATAATTCAAAAACCATCATAGCCTTTTTTGAACAAAAGGAGCACCAAATTCGATAATTATATTGATTTTCGCTCAAAAATATTGAAATTTCTAAAATTCGATTTGGACATTTTCGAAAATTTTAAAAATAAAAATTTTGGAAAGAATATTCCAATTTTGTAAATTCCAGATTTTTCTCTAGTGAGATTCCTTGAGCTAACTTTAGTCATAATCAATGTTAATGTATCATAATTAAATTATATATAATACAGAATGTAAAAAAAATGTTCGAGATCAACAAGGGAAATTTTTCTGGATCAAAACCTATAATTGGCAGGAGAATTACTTTCAATCCAGAGGAAATTGGAGCTTTTGGTCTCGATCAAATTTTTTACATACTGTATATTATAATGACTTTCATTTATAAAACGCTCAAAGAATTAGGACACCCACTCCTTAAATATAATATTCTAGGGGACTGTATACTTTTTGCGTAAAACTAATAAAATTTTGAATTTCAGCTGCTCAAGAAGATTTATGGATTGGTGATCGTCAAGCTTTTGTTAAATGTGCTGGAGACCCAAAATATGAAGGTTGTCGAGCAAAAATAAAAGGTATTCATATTTTTTAGGAAATTTTGAATTCGATTCTTTCATTTTCAAGAGCTGAATTTTATTTCTATTGACAAATGTTTCCCCATCCCTTAAGGGGGTGGTCGAGGCAATCTGGACCTTTTTAAACTACGCCTCAAGAATAAACGGAGAACAGTAGTAACTTCATTATACTACAGTATACAAATGTATGCAAAAACAAGGTTTTGATGAATCTTTGAGATTAAAAAAAAAATATTTTCCATGTTTGGAATAGGCTGTTCAACCTCTAGAAAAGTGCCAAAAATTAATCTTATAATTTTTTGTAAGCCTTCGTCCATGACCCAATTTTTACGATTTTTCACGAATGATCATTTTATTCACGTGGGAATCGACGTTCGGGCCCGGAATTTCGATTCGAGGTGGCGCTAAATCGCAAAAATGATCATGAATGCTGTGAAAAAATTTAAAAAAAAAGAAAAACATTTTTCTCACGCCTACGCATTTTATTTGTCAACCAAAATTATTAATTCCTGTTCCCATATCGTCGAAAGTGCCAAATATCGCCGAATGTGCCAATATCGTCGGTTTTTTTTACAAAAAACTTTCGGCGATATTGCCCCCCCCTGTATAATAATTTGTGAATTAAAAATAAGGACAATATGGCACACATAATAATGTTAAAATTTACAAATTTGTTATTATATTTCCCAAATTTTCGTTATACTTCCGAAATTGTCCTTATATTTTTTCAAATTACAGTGAATCTTTATTTTCCAAAAGTTGTCCTATATTTCTAAATTTTCCTAATTTGTCCTTAGATTCCTCCAAATTGTCTTTTTATTTCACAAAAGTGTCGGTATTATTTTGTTCTTCCGCAAATTGTCCTCATTTTCTTAAATTGTCGTCATATTTATCAAAATGTTTCTTATATTTCAGAAATTATCCTTATATTTCCCAAAATTTTCCAATTGTCGTTACCTTTTTAAAATAGTTCTTATTTTTCCATGTTGTCTTTAGGTACATTTTTTTTAGAACACCCCACCAGTTTTACATCGGCCATTTGAGAACGATAAATAAAAACCAAGAGATAAATAACCAAAATATTTTGATTTTCCACAGGATGTCCTGTGATACCGAAAATTGACCGGTAAAAATTTAAAACGTCGGTAATGAGAAAACCGCACATTCTTCACAGCCAATTTTTTGTACAACTTTTTAGTACAACTTTTCGTCAAATTTTTTTTGGCGGATTGATTTCTTCAATTTGACAACCCATGAAATTTTTTTGTCAAGAACGAAAAATATGCAATTTGACTCTTCTAGAGGTGTGATATGACAAAAAATTATATTTTCAAGCATTTTTCTTTGAAACTTACCAGGTAAGAATATTTTCAGGTCAGCAGGTCTTTGACTTAAAAGATGGCCAAACTGTTATTTGACTCCTTGAGAGGTGTCAAATTACAATGAAATTTGGCCCGAAAAGTTGTACGAGATGCCGAAAAATTGGCTTCGAAGGATGTGCGGTTTCCTCAGAACCGACTTTTTAAAAGTTTACTGGTCAATTTCCGGTATGACCGGATATCTGTTGTAAAATCAAAAAATCTGGTTGTTTATTTATTTCATGGCTGTTGAATGCAAAAATCCGTTTGTGGATAGCTAGTTCCGTTCTAACAAAAGTCACCTTATCGATTGTTGGCAAAACATAATTATGAGAATTAATTAAGAGAACTATAAGGACAATTTGGGAAAATACACCGACAATTTGAAAAAATTAAGGACGATTTGAAAATATAAGAAAAATTTGAGTGGAAATAAGGACAATTTTGGGAACAATAACGAAATTTAAAAAAAAATGCGGACAATTTACGAAAATAAGGAGTTTTTTTGGAAAACATAGGCATAATTTGGGAAATATAATGAAAATGCGGACAATTTACGAAAAAAAGACAATTTGAGAAATATAAAAACAATTTGGGAAAATATAAGGACAATTTACGAAAAATACGGACAATTTAAAAACATCAGGAGATTTATTTAAAAGTGAAAACTTCGTGCAAAAGTCATATTTTTGCAAAACTTTGATTTTTCTAAATTTCTAAAACAATAAAAAATTGTTGTTAAAATGTTAGAAATTCTAATTTTCTGTTCCCAAAAATAAGGTCTTGCGTCACGCTTCCGTTTTTTGTGTCAGAACCCGATTTTTGGCAAGTTCCAGTGTTTGGTTTCAAACCGAAACTCGCCAAAATCAGTTTCTGGCACAAAAAACTTTAAAATTAACAAAATTGATAAATAACAAATTTGATTGTTTTCAAATACATATTTTAATGTATATTTTGTAGATTTTATGTTGTTGACCTCTCGTGATAATTTTTCGTTAGAAAATGTTTTGTTGAAAAATTTCCTTATTTTGTTAGAAAAATTTTTGTTGAAAAATAATATTGCAAAGTTTAAATTGTTATTCTGGCTGAAAAATAATGAAGACCTTTTTTGCTCTTTGATCAAAATTTTAGAAAAAGCTGTTTTTTTTTAATATTTCCATTTTGTCCTTATATTTTTGCTATGTTTTCCTTAACTTTTGCCATATTTTCCTTAGATTTTTGCCATACTTTCTGTACGTTTCTCCCATATTGACAATATGATATTGTCCTTCGATTTTGTCATATTGACCTTAAATCTTGCCATATTGACACTATGATATTGTCCCTAGGTTTAGCCATACTGTCTTTAATATTTGCCGTATTGTCTTCATATTCCTGCCATTTTGTCATCATTTTTTGTCATATTTTGTTTACATTTTTGCCATACTGTCCTCGGATTTTCGCCATATCAATTACGGGGCCCTCTGGTCGTTTTTTGCCAGCCTAAATTGTTCTCAAGGAGTTAATAACAGTTTGACCGTCTTTTAAGTCAGAAGACCTGCGGACCTAGAAATATTGTTACCTGGTTAGTATTTCCAAAGAAAATGTTTGAAAATAAAATTTTTGACATGTGACACCTATGAAGAGAACAAATTACAGTTTTTCGTCTTTCAAAAAAAAAATTTAGCGGTTTCAAATTACAAAGAAATGTCTGACGAAAAATTCTACTAAGCGCCAAAAAAATTAGTTTCGAAAAAAATCTGGTTTTCTCATAACCGATGTTTTAAAATTTTACCGGTCAACTTCCGGTATTACCAGAAACATATGTTGGAAAATCAAAAAATTTGATCATTTATTTATCCCTTGGCTGTTGGATGCAAAAATCCGTTTGTGAATATTCGTTCCGTTCTCAAATCGCAGATGTAAAACTGGTGGCCCTACCTTAAAAAAAAAGTTAACTTAGATATTTGGGCTCACTTTGAGCTATCGAAAACTTAATCAGACGACTCGTTTTCAAAAGCCGAATCATATAAACGTTTTGGCTGAAAAAGTGGCAAAAACGACCAGAAGGCCCCGTAATCGATATTGACATTTATAAATGACATTTATAAATTCTTTTGATTTTAAGGACGATGTTGCAAGATTTTAGGACAAAACGGCAGATTCAGGGACAAAATGGCAAAATATAAGGACAATATCGCAAAGATTTTAGGAAAATATGGCAAAACCCAAGAACAATATGGGAAAATATTAGGACAATATGGCAAAAAGCTTAAGGTCAATATTCATTATGATGCCCGGGTAACATAAATATCTTATTTGCCTGTTAAAAAAATAGGGAATAAGATATTTATGTTACCCGGGCATCATAATGGATATGGCAAAACGCAATATGGAAAAACCTAAAGGTCAATATGGCAAAACGCTAAAGGAGGTTCCCAATAGCATGAAACCTTAAAATAAATTCGATTTTGAAATGTCGAAAAATCATTTTTTGACCTTATATCAAATGAACTCCTAATTTCCAATTCAATGGTGTTAATCTGTTTGCCGTGGGATCACTATAAATCGTTTAATCAACGGATCAATATTTTTTTCACCTGAACTTTTCGCGAAATCGAAGACTAACTAGGGCGCGCGGGGACTCTATCTGATATTTATTTTTTTCGAACAAACAAATTATTTGTTTTTCTCACAATTAATCAGAATTGTTTGTTTATTAAATAATTGACAAAAAACCGAAACTTATTTATTTTTTATAGAACCAAAAAATCAACTTAAAGATGACCCTAATTTTTCAAAAGTTTGACCCTTTTTCACAATTTTACAGTTGCGCGCCTCTTGAATGAAAACAAGACTGTTTTTGTTAAATTTTGCTTCTACACCAGTTAAATTACACGATTTGTTCGAGATATAGAAATTAAAAAAAAAATTCGAAAAAATGAAAATTCGAGGCGCTGAATATTTTATTGCGGCACTTCTCAAAATCTAATTTCGAAAAACAGAACTTAGAATTTCGGCCTTAGGGTAGTTCGCTACTGCAGCTTTACATCATCTCAAAATTTTCAACCTTTTTTTGAAGGCGCTGAACATTTTTAAAGATTTGAAATTACCGTGTTTCAATTCGGTTTACTGGTAAAATGCCATTTAGTAAAACTCTTAAAGTGATATGATTTCGATCATTACAGCCATTCTAGATAGAAGTTTGTAGCTCTCACCGTTTTCAAACCCCCTTTAAGGGGGTTGTGGGTGTTAATGGAACAAGCGTTGAAGAAAAATTTTGTTTTATTCTTGAATTCAGCTGATAAAAACAAATCAGAATGAACGATATTTTCAACCAATCATATTGCGTTATTTTTGGTTGAGCTAGGTGGGGGAATGAAGCGAGAGGACACCACGCGTCGAAAACATGACTCCTGCAACTACTTCACCAACACAGAAATTATATCGTATGAACTTATTTTACGTATAAAAACAAACAGAGAATAATTTTTTCAACAAATAACGTGGTAAAATATGATAATATTTCGTAGGTTTCATACATTTTCTGTTTTATTTAATTCACAGCAAAATTGATCGAGATTTTACAATTTTTGTGTGAATTGAGAACATATTTTTACCAGTTTTTCGATGCCGCACCGGTGAGCCATCCTTCACCAGAATTGAAAAAACTTACTTGCAGTTGACAGAGAATTAAGAGGTTTTAGTCTCCCGTATTTTTTTTCTCATTTATTCTTATCTGCCCGTTATCGACCCTTCCAGTCCAGCTGGAGGAGAGGGCTATTTTCCCCAGCAATTCCAACATTCTACACCCACAACCCTCTTAACCCTTGTGAGCACAGAGCCACAATTGTGGCTCCAGCATACCTAAAATCATCGAAAAAAGACAAAAAACCTGATCGAGGAATCTTTTGTTTCAAATACATTATAAAGAATTTAGATTCGGTTTCAAGAAAATAATTGAATTTTTCTTCGAATGTTTTGTTCCGGCATTACGGGGAGTTGATTTATCAGGATTTTGAGCCTATGTTTCACTTTCGTAAAAATTATTTCGGAACTGGACATACAAATCAAATGTGAGATTAGCCAGTTTTTAGGAAAGTCTTTTGTGCATGCACAACAGTTGAAANTACTGGTAAAATGCCATTTAGTAAAACTCTTAAAGTGATATGATTCGCAGCCGAGGTTCCGATCATTAAAGCCATACTAGATAGAAGTTTGTAGCTCTCACCGTTTTTCTGTACAAGACCTTCAAAAACACCTTTCATACCGTTGGGAACCCCCTTTAAGCTAATTATTTTGAGTTGTCCCTCTATAAGGACAATATAGCAAATTTGTATATAAAACACCTTTTTTCGAAAAATTTGACTGAAGAGCAAAAAAAAATGAAAAGTCTTCGTGTCTTTTTAAAAGATTATGGTGTTCAAAAACTTTGGCTTATGTTTTTAGCACTCGCACGAAAAGTTAAGCACAATATGGCAAATTCTCAGCTGTCTTTATAAACGAAATTCACAGGTAACTATTATTTTAGGCACGCCCCCCCTCTGCAGCAAAAACCGTAGTAGCTATCAAGAAGCGGTTTTTTGCATCGTGTAGCCAGCAAAAATTTAACCTCAAATTAGTTTTTTCGATTTTTAGACTCCACCGGTTTACCGGTAATCAGCAGAAAACACCGGTAATTTGCGGTTTTAAGAGAACTAATCATAAGTTCAAAATGAAAGTATACTTATAGGGGTCACTTTCGAAAAAAAAAATTTTGGTGAACCGGTAAAGTCTGAAAACCATAAAAAATAATTTGAGGTTAAATTTTTGCTGGCTACACGATGCAAAAAAACCGCTTCTTGATAGCTACTACGGTTTTGCTGCAGAAGGGGGGGGGCGTGCCTAAAATAATAGTTACCACAGTATCTTTTTCTACTATGTGGAGTACAAAGAGGAATCCCTCGGATTCTTGTATAGTCCAGCTCTTTGAGTAATACCTCTCTTAAAAACTTTTTCCAAAAAAGACGCCATGGTAAGATACGTAATAACATATGTATCACACAAGGACATCTTTTTAAAGTACTTATCGTGGGACAGTACTTTTAAAATCTTAAGAACCCGTCCCACTTAAAGAACTCTACTGTATATTTTGTACGTTTTAAAATATTTTGTAAATCGTTTCTTCAACCAAAAACTGATGTTTATTGATTTAGACCGATTCCACAGAAATGACGAAGCAACCATGTTTGTTAAAAACTTCCCATGGAGTGCAACAAAAGATACCGTATCGCAAATTTTTGGAAATGACGTCAAGGTAAATTTAGCAAACAATTCACATGAAAAAGAGGTTTAAGTCGTAATAATTCCCCAAATGAAAAACATGTGTGATATACATAGGGTGCACAGAGCTCAGAATTCTAATTTGCGAATACAAAAATATAACAAAAAAATCGTTCTAAACTGGGAAGAAAAATTAAAAAAAATCGGCATCTTGTCTGGGGAGGTACCGGTTTGTATTTAAACTTGACATTTACATTCATCCCGCGGCTTCTCACAAGGTTAACCGATAAATCTTTATGCGAATCGGAAAGTATTGCGAAATTCTATATACGAAAAATGTTAATAAAATACACCAAAAAGGGAACCAGTAGTTTCAAAGATATTCAGTTTAAGGGGGTGGCATAAACCCGGAATTCTGGAGTCAATATAACTTACGAAAATAGTAAGTCGGTATATTTTTTCATGCTTATTATAGTTAGCTGAACTGATTTAAATATGTTTCAGCTTCATAAAATTATTTTTATCCATTTTAGGAAAGATTTGGTGGTTTTATTTAGAAGGGATACAGGTTTTCTGGCGTAATGGTATTTGAGAACCCCATGAAACCAATAATTAGCGGACGTAGAATTTTATTCCGCAACTTTTAATAGAATTAAATTTTGAAATTTGTGCTTGGGTTGAGGATTATAGCAGGATTTTAATAATCCGTTTTCCCAAAAGTGCTCCGATTGGGTCCAAACTTGTCATGAAAACTAATTACGGCACCAGGAGTTCGAATCTGATACCAGATTNTCGAAAATTTTCCCCAAATCCAACTTGGACTTCCAAAATTTTTATTCGTGGTTTTTTGAACTCTTCATGAAAAATCATGCAGTCACATATTAAATGTTTTGGCATCTATTAAATCGCCGTATGTCAACTAATCGGTAGGTCGCGCGATTATCATTTTGAAACTGTTGATGAAATTTTTAACACTTGACTGTGGACTGGATAAGTGCCATTCGGCACTGAATCTTTAAAAATTTTATGGTTGTGAAAAATTCCCAATAAAATGGTTGGTGTAATAGGCGCCATTTTGTTTAATAGTCAGGACATTTTTTAATATCAAAACGCAATTAAAGGTCAATTTTTATCTCAAAAAAAGCTGTTTTTCTCTCCCTTTTCCCAATTTTTGCCCTTTTTCATGGAAAAAAACCTTTGATATTCAAGAAATTTTTGACTGTGCAGAGTAATTAGCTAACTAATTAGCGGAGTACACCCGACAATGTCTGAAGTTTATTAATATCGTCTTTAAAAAAAAATCTTATAGTCGGGTTAAGTTGGAAAATGAGACACAGTGGAAAGTGTTTTTTTGTATTTTTAACTATAGTTAGTTATTTTTAGGAAATACAAATGTAAACGTTTGTAAGAATGAACACTTTTATTGAAGATAAAAAATAAATTTCCAAATTTTTTCTTTCATATATTGCTCTGAAAAAATGTACCAATCTGCTGGACTTATGCCACCCCATAAAAGTTTTGCGTATATGATTTCTGTTTATCAAATTGACCTGATTATGAAAAAGCTCTGGTTATTTATTTTAACAATTCAAGTTGATTATAAAAATGAGGGTTTTTAACCATAAGATTTATATCAATATTTTTAGGACGTTCGATTCGGATACGGATTCGGATATATTCAGTTTAATAACGTTGGAGCTTTGGATGAAGCAATTTCAAAAGGAAACTGGCGTATGGATGGCCGAGATCTCACCGTTGACAAAGCAAGCAACAAACCTAGTCTTTGGTAGGACGCGTCCTAAGAACTTTGAAAGAACTGCCTTAGGAAAAGTACTTTACTATACTTTAAAAATATTCTGGTATTATACATATGTTACAAACGTATCGTAACATGGCGTAGTTTTAGGGAACAGTAAACTACTTTTGCAGAACAGTACTTTTAAAATCCTTAGGACGCGTTCTACTAAAGACACTTTACTGTACAACTCTAACAAAATTTATTCGGAACACTAGAATGTGTTTAAAGTGACAGTTTGGTTAAACGGATTTGGATCAAAAAGTCCTACTAGCGTTGGTTCAAATGAACATTTTTGCGATTTATAATGTTCATCGCCTTTAAACGAGCAATTTGAATCACCAAATTGCCCGTTTATACCCATGCTAGAGAGACTTTAACCCAAACCCTTTTTACCAAACTGTCCGTTTAAACGCACTCTACTGTAAGTTTAATTTGCCTACTTGTTTGATATTTAAAATAAATTTTCAGTTCATTTCTGGATTGCGAAAAAAAGTTTGCTTTGGTGTTTGTGCTCATCGTATTTGTAAAAAGAAGTAATGAAGACCACGAGTTGTCACATATGCCCAACTCATCTTACAAAAAGCAAACTTTTAAAATAATTCTCAATTTTTGTTTACGATATAATTTTGCTTTATCAACTATCCCTTTAATAGGTAGAGAGAATTCCTGGGAATTTCGGAAGAAATCGATATCTCCAGATCATATCGATCATTATGCCTGAGTCACTTTAAAAACTTATTTGCCTGTTAAAAGAATAGGGAATAAGTTTTTAAAGTTACCCAGGCATAATGATCGATATAGTTGTAGATCGCACCCGGGTGAAAAATAATGCCCGAAAAGTTGTATCCATTTTTTTAGATTTTTTTTACCTCTGAATCCGGCATTTTTCTTACGAATTCGGTCAAAAGATCATTTTTTGGGTACGGTACGGTTGTGGTACGCTCATGGAGATTGTCTTAAAATGAGGCGCGGGACCAAATACAGTACACAGTCATCGCTCCCTAAATTGAACACTTACCGACGTATAAAAACTGTTTCAGTTAGGGCGCTGTGTTCCAGTAAGGGTTGTGCTTTGAAAGCTACATTTGCAATGTAACATTGCAGATTAAATTTCTTAATTTTAGGGTTAAATTCGAAAGTAAATGAAACTAGTTTTGTGTATAAGTTATACAGTATAACACAATTGATGTTACACAAGTCAAGTACATCACGCAGTTTTGTATCATTGTTTTAAAACTTGTTATAACAATATTGAAGTTCAATATTGAAGTTTGCTAAAACCAGTGTTAATACTTCAAAATTGTGAATTTTCTCCAAAAACCTTTAGGCAAATCCACCGGGATGTTTAGGTTTTTCTCTTATAAACTGTTTTATCGGCTGTATTTTGGTGGTTTTTATCACATGTTTTTTATCACATGTTTTTTGAAATATAATCTAGTGCCATATCTACAGGGTGTAAGGTTTTTACCTTCTTTTTTCCAAACTGGTTACACTTGATTTCCGCCGTTTTGATTGGTTGTCAGAAGAGTTTTCTCAGATTCAACCAATCAAAACGGCGGAAATCAAGTGTAACCAGTTTGGAAAAAAGAAGGGAAAAACCTTACACCCTGTAGAATACAAAATTGTAGTAAACAAAAAAATCTGATCTCATATTCCTCTTGTATATGTTTCAAACGCCATAATGATTGGGACCAATTCTAGAATGGAAATAAAATAACTTTCTGCAATTCTGCATTTTATGGGTTTTCAAAAATATATCCATAAGTTCAAAAAGCACATGTTTTTACTGTTCCAGTTAGGGACACATTGACCGACCCAAAAAAAGTGTTCCAGTTAGGTAGTTGTTTTAATTTGACATTGAATGTCGTAATTTGGGCTAAATCGATTGTTTTTAAATATAAGTACGGTACGCATATGGTACGGTGCTGGAATCGACTTGAAATGTGGTGCGGGTAAAATTGATAGATATGTACCCAGGTGTCAGATTTTTTATCAAAGTCAAAAAATTCTTGAGGTCGATTTTATATACTCTCGAAAAATCAACACGATACTATCAATATTTCTACTTTTCCAAATCCCAGGAATTCTCCCTTGTTAACACTACAGATCGTGTTTAAAGACGCGTCCTAATAATATAAAACGTCCGACACGAAATGTAATTTACTGAACCATACCAAGACATATTTTTATTCCGCAGTAAAATACTTTTATTTATAAATTGAAAAATTCATTTACCTTCTTCAATTATCGCAAAAAAACTGCCGTATTTGTAGCCCGCTTCATATTCTGCCAATCATTTATCATTCCTACCTAAATGAGACGATACTTCGAATATCTCGACTCGATTCCTATTCAAAATGTAACTTGTTTTGCAAATGTTTTGAAACCGATACACTATTTACTGCCTATTGTATACTCTATGTATGTCTTGGTCACAGGTCAAAATTAAATTTTAGTAAGAAAAAAATAATATTTTTTGTAATTTTCATTCAAATTTATAAATGGTGAATATTATTTCTCGTTTTTTCTTACTTTTATTGCAGAAATACAGTCAATAGAAACCAGCTCAAATTGTGTGTTTATCATTAATTGCAGCTTTATTTATGCAGGATTTAAAAATGCACTAAAATTTGAAATACATGATGAGCATGGTTAGCGTGTCCACCATTTGATTTTGGGTTACACTTAGGCCGTCCGCGGTTGTCCCCTAAGCCCAAACTAGAAACTGGTTGAAAAAAGTATAAATCTCTAAAATTTCAAAAAGTTTCAATTTCTTGAGAAATTTGTATATACAAATTTCTATAGAATATTTTAGTGAGAGAAACTCTTGAAAATAAGGTATTTCTAAAATAGGCTGTTTTTTAGCCCCAATTTCTAGATAAACCGCGGACGGCCTAGTTACACTTTTCAGATTAACCGGCTAAATTAAATTGCGCGTTTTTTGGTGAGATTTTTTTTTCGCAAAAATCAATATTTTTCGAACAAAAAATGATAGTTTATTCCTAGAAATCGTATTTTTTACCAAAAAAATGATTTTTCGAGTCATAAACTCAAGTGGTCCGGAACTACCGACATGACGACCAATTTTTTTTTACAATTATCCATTAATATTTATTACGGGACTTCCTGGCCGTTTTATACTAGATTTTTGTGACAATTTTTATTTAATTCAGCGTTTGCAAACAAGTCATCCGATTTTATTCCTAGATAGCTCAAAATGAGCACGCATATCTCGTGAAGAATAAAATGAAAAATGGTCCATCGGACTATTGTTTTAGTTTCTTCTAAGATTACTGAAATTGTTTAATTATTATTTATTTTTTTATTCACAGGATATCTGTGCTCAGCTTGAGCTAAATGGAAATGACATCGGATGAATTGTTTTCAAACGCCGAATTATTTTAAAGTTTAGCTGTGAATCTAGTAAAAAAAGACCAGGAAGTCCCGTAATTGATATATGCATTTACCAACGGAATTCCATCTCAAAAACGTTAACTATCTCTATAGCGCGAGTTCGAATCCCTCTAATGTTGTCTAAGTGATTGTTTCAGTAATAACACACCGATCTTATTTAGCGGTACCAATATCCAGCACCCTTGCCTATAATCATACTCAAGACAACATTAGCTGGGTTCGAACACGCGCCATAAAAATAGTGAACGTTTTTGAGATTGAGTTCCGTTGGTAAAAGGCATTTGAAATAAGAAAAACAAAAAGCTAAACGTTTGTTGAATAAATAGGGCTTTACTTTTTCTTGAGTTGAATCGCATAACCAACACCAATGTAAGGAATATCGTTAATTGTATTTGGTGCAGTGTTATTTTGTATTATTTGGTGATACACTTCTTGATAATGGCGTGATACTGGAATGTGTTGTTCAACATTATGATTCGAATATTTTATTCTGAAATCTTTGACACCAAATTCATCTTTAACCCTCCGAGGCATATAGCCTTTTGTAAGGTTAAAGTCACTTTAAATCAGCCAGAAATGATGGCAGAAACTTTTCCTTCCAATACATTTTTAAATTCAAAAATGTGAATCTGAAAAAATTATTTGGATACTTGGTTCAAATTTTATCACGAATTGATTGAAAGGCCATTTTTTGCTTAACTTTTACTTTCGAAAAAATTATTTTTGATCAAAATTTGGAATTATAATTTCAATTTAGCCAGTATTTAGGAAAGTGGTTTGAGTACAATTTTTCTAGACATATCCCTTTATCACCTTTTGGTTAGAATGCGTAGCCAC
>SCLH01000552.1:230672-241895 GCA_004367855.1 Oikopleura vanhoeffeni | reverse complement strand
GTGGCTACGCATTCTAACCAAAAGGTGATAAAGGGATATCTGGAGCAGAAATATTTCTTTCGGAGTGAAATTTCAAAATATCCGATTTCGATTTTAGTATGGATAAACTTATATGTTTTGAAAAAATAAATAAATTGTGAAAATCATGCCAGAGTGATACACTTATACCATTTTTGCTTAATATTGTAAAAATTATCAAATAATTTCATTAAATCGAGAAAACTAACAATTTTTTCCGAAAAAACGTGATTTTTTCATGAATATTTTGACCTTATTTAAAAGTATTTTTTGATTCCCAACAGATAAAAACAATCAGACACAAGAATTTTATGGGGTTGGTGTTAGTGATTTTTGGGATTTCAGAGGCTTCGTACGATTAGACAAATTCAGGCTGGACATTTTTAAACATATCATCACATATCATGACCCAACCTACAATTCTATTTGCGTAAGGCCTCATCTTATCTGTACGTATTTTTCAAATTAAACCAATCAAAACGGCAGAATTCTGATTCATGCAAATTGGAGAAAGGAAGGCAAAAACGTATTATACAGGCTGTATATCCCTTTATCACTTTTTGGTTAGAATGCGTAGCCACAACGTTAAAATCACACGTTAAAAGGAGTAGTGGCTACGCATTCTAACCAAAAGGTGATAAAGGGATATTTCATTGTGAATATTAATAAAAAGGCATGTTTGATAAATATATTTTTGTCACTTTCAAATTTGAAAAATGCAGAATTCTTCAATTTATTAGCAAAAGAGAGGTTATAGCAGTACCTAATAAACTGTATATTTCAGGTATAAAATTGTTTCAATCTCTCTAAATTACTAGTCATTATGTTGCATCTTAATTCTCGCACTATCACGATTTAAGTTCCTCTAGAATTATCGCAATTTGCGTGGACATTTGTTCAATAAGTTACCATTGCATCGCACATCTCATCAGCAGACTCCATTCAAGCATTTTAACAGTCAGCTCTAAAAAAAACCATCCGCATTTTATTGAATGCAGTCATTTGTTGTTGTGCTATTTGTAAATATTTTGACAATATTCGACATTCGTATTTTCTGGTTACGCAAAAACCTGTCTCCGGTAGTTTTGTTGAAAGTTTGAACGTGTCCATTGTTTCGTCGAATAAATTTTCAAAATAAATTAATCTTGGTGCGCAAGCAGTGATAATTTCGGGTGGTTTGACAAAATAAAATGATCCCCATCTCTTAAAGAGCCCAGTTATCAGCTCGTTTGAATATTTTACGCTGGTCAAAAATTAGCTGTAACATCTTCAGTGGTTACAGGCGCTACAGTGGTCGTTGTGAGCATTTGTGTGTTAACTTAAACTTGAATATGACGATTTGCTCACAGAAAAAAAAACGAAATTTCAATGAGATCAAAAACAACAAAAAAATTGAAAAATATAATCCTTTAGGTTAGCTTAAGCCTTTCATCATTAAAATAAACTTTTTCAAAATTATTAAGGGCGCTCAAGTTCAAGTTTAAATCCCCTCTTGGTGCCAAAATTTATCGGGTTTTATTTATTTTTGAATTAGAATGACCGCAAAATTATATTCTTTCATCTACTTGTAACGATAGACCAGATGCTGAAAATATTGCTTAAATTATATGCTAAAAAGTAGTGGGTGATACAAGTTGAAGGTTCTCAAAAATAAATTATGATTGGTCGATCTCAGATCGACGATCTTGTACTAAGTATATACAGTGTACTAAGTGTATCTTATAAGAACACTCGACGGACAAATCTGCAGCATATTATCCGTCATGATAATTGTTTTCCGAATATGTTGTGGTTTAATTTTTCCGCGTTTTTTTTTAAACAAAGGGCTCGGAGATAATTTCAATATTTCAAATATGTACTGAGTTTTTCACAGTCCTCAAATACATCGTGGAATATCCCTTTATCATTTTTTGGTTAGTATGCGTAGCCACTACTCTTTTTAACGTGTGATTTTAACGTTGTGGCTACGCATTCTAACCAAAAAGTGATAAAGGGATATGTCGGAAATTTAACAAGTAATGAGACTATTTATAAAGCTGATTTGATTGACGTTCCGCGTACTAACGCATTTTCAAAGTAAAAATACTTTCTCGAAATATCATATCCTTTTCCAAACGGAACTTCATCTCAAAAACGCTTACTATCTCTATAGCGCGTGTTCAAATCCCACTTATGTTGTCTTAGTGATTATTTTGAATAGGATTATAGGCAAGGGTCTTGATANAGTTATCAGCTCGTTTGAATATTTTACGGTGGTCAAAAATCAGCTGTAACATCTTCAGTGGTTACAGGCGCTACAGTGGTCGTTGTGACCATTTGTGTGTTAACTTAAACTTGAATATGACGATTTGCTCACAGACAAAAAACGAAATATCAATGAGTTCAAAAACAACAAAAAAATTGAAAATATAATCCTTAGACTTTCATCATTAAAATCATAAAAAATTAAAAAAATAAAAAGTCATAATTAAGAAGTAAATTAAAAATAAGGACAATTCTATGATGAAATTGTTTATAAATAGAGTGTTTCTCGGTACATTTTGTGTAGTAAAAAAACTTGAAAATTAATGAAAAATAGATAAACAATTTGTAAAGTTTTTCATTAGAGATTTTTTTAGAAAAGTTGACGTTTTTTAGGACAAATTCTATAAGACTTGATTGGCAGTATTTTTTATGATAAAAATATAAAGGAGCTCATAGATATTACATCTACGGATGATAATAAGTTGGGTCGGTGACTTCAAAAATGCTAGGACAGCGCCGTAAGTAAAACTTTGATAATTTAAAAATTAGGAAACAAAAGATGCAAATTAATGAGTCGTTATGATAAACATGGATATAGGGTTGAAGGTCAGGATTTCCGATTTTATTTTTTATGATAAATTGAGTTTCAAGCAAGAAAAATAGGGATTTTGTTAAAAATTAAGTTGGTATCAAAAAGGGATCATCTAAGCAGAGTTTTTGTGTAAAAAGAGGGGTTTGTTTCGCTGTGAGGTTCGTTGGGGCTCCATGAGATGTCAGCTAAAATCGTAGGGACGTTATGTCGGTTGTGATGATGTTTGACGCTAGAAAAAGAGACAAATTTAGTAAATTATACAAAAAATAATTATAATGGAAATTATGGAAAATGGTTAAAATAAAAGATCAGTCGATTTTTTTGCGGATTATCTCATAGAGATAAAATGTAATAAAAAAACCATTAAAATTTTTGATAAGATTTGAACAAATTAAGGGACTGGTCTTAAGTTTGATCATTTCTATGTTTGAAGATATTAATTTAGTATAAAAGTAGCAAATTAACGATTCTTTAAAAACTTGATAAAAATGTACCTTATTAAGTGTCAGGAGTGACACTACCTGACGAATATTGGAAGTTTGACTCGGTGGAGATATTTTCCCGTGTAATGTCTTCAAAGCGATTGTAAAAGTCACCATCCGATTCAATAGATTTGTTGGGAGAGTAGACAAGTGTATCACATGTTGACTCACCGATTTCAACTTTGGCTAGTCCCTGGCTACAGGAGTAGGAATATGAGTCAACAGCCAGTATTTTGGGCAGAGGTGACAATTTATAAATTCCATCCACATATGCATCAATACCAGAAATAATTGTATTTCGTGGCATGTGGTGTATGGAGTCAAAATGACTAACAAATCGGTCAAGGGTTCTGACCACAATATTTTCGAGCATTCCAATGGAATCAACCCAAAGATCATCAATTGCCTGAAAACTTTTTGGGAAATTACAGTGAAAATATAATATATCAAAATCATTTCCACCAGAAATTTTTTTAAAAAAATAAGAAAACATGAAACTAAAACTGTTTTTTTGACAAAAAGATATTTTCGGTTGAAAAGAAAGACGGATAAAAATAATTATGGTGCTGAAATTGGAATTTTTTTGTAAAAATTGAAATTTTTTTGTAAAAACTTAAATATACTTACACATGAGAGCAAATAATTCTCATTGCCAAAATATAAATTGAGATCGCGTACGTAAGTGCCTTCGAAATAATGAGTCTAAAAAATAAGTGTATTTATACAATAGGATCAAGTGTAATAAGAACTAAAAATAAAAACTTGATAAAAATTACCATGAAAATTTTTTTCAGAGCTAACATATTTTTGATGAGAGTCTCTATATTCTCAATGGTCAGGGTGTCCATCTTGATGACGCGGATATGAGACTTTAAAAGTACGAGTATAAATTCGCACCGGAACAAAGTCTCTGGAAAATGGGGAGGATACCCTAGTTCCCATGTATTGTCAATTCGATCCCGAACCCCGGGGTGATATTGGCAAATTCGCATAAAACGCGCAGGTGCAGAATTGATACAACTCAAAANTAATTTTCTGTGGCCCTGAAAACTTGTGGGATAGGGATCGTAACAATATACCATATCCGTTGCAGCTTCAACCGCGTGCTGATTGACACGCTTTAGGGATGCAGCAGGTCGATCCTTAAATATTAAGATAAAATGACTGAACGTAAAATACAAAGACATAGTTAGCTTAGGTAAGAACAAATTAATCTTAACAAAAAAATATGAATATTATCAGAGTTAAGTATGTTCTTTGTTTTGTTTTTTATAAAAAATTGTTCAATATAATCTTAAGAAATTGATCATAAATAATAAATTATTTAAAAATTAACTAACCAGAGTATGGCATTCATGAAGTAGCCACTTGATCTCTTCGGAATCATATACTACGGATCTGTGGCCATCGGCATAATTTAAAATCAATTTTCCATAAGATCGGTGCATAATCGTACGCGGCATACAATGCCGATNAAAATTATGAAAAAAAATATGCTCACAGTAAATCAATTTCAGAAAACTAGAAAAACTAAATATTTTTATCTGAATAACTATTGCCAATTGACATTTTAACGATTTTCGGATAAATCTTTTTACTAGGGTCCCTAACTATTGGCCCATTTTCAAGCTCGCCGACATTGTCTGCGAGACTTGAAAACATATTTTTAAACTCCTTGAAATACCGACACTTCATAAGTCAATCTGAACATGTTTTTAAAAAAGTGTATTTTTCATTGTCGCGCCGACTGGAGAATCTTGGTCTGGAAATCTGGTTTCTTTTGTCTAGGAACGTTTGAAAAAAAACCCTATCTTTTGCCTATAACTATATGCCGCACGCCAGGAACAAATAAATTAATTTTCAAATGCGTAGGTTTTTGCGGAGGCTTACGTAGGTTTTTGCGTGGAATCTGACTATACTATTTTTTTGAAGATTATCTTACTTTATAAATATGAGAACTTAATGAAAAGGGGGAGTTATAAGCCGTAAAATCTATGGTCATATTGACGATCTCAAGTGCAAAAAACATTAAAAGTGGTCCAATGGTATAAAACTTGATAGTTGGAAACAATTTTGAAAAATACAAATTAACACGTAGGAAATTTTTTTAAGAAAAGGGACCCATATGTAGATTAGAGTGAAACATGACGTTAAAACAAAATTTTTTTCATTAACTAAGAAATTTTTAGGAAAAGCAACAAATGAGCTTCTGTCGTCTGATTTTTTTGTTCACAAGCAATAATGCCACGGTAAATCACCACCAAAAATAACTCAATCCTGCAAAAATCGATAAATTTTCAAAATTCGAAATATTCAAGGATAAGAGATGTTTTTCGTTTCCTCTGAAAAATGAACTTGCATTCCATGAAAAATGGAATGAAATAGAAATGCATAAAAATTACGCAAAAAAATAAAAAAAGGATTATCTAGGAGAATATTTTTAGCAAAAAATGGCGTGACTTGTGGACAAATTAGACATAAAAATTTTTTTTTGAGACGCTGACAGGACATTCAGTGATTTCACTTTAGTGAATAAATTTATGGCTTTCTATGAGATTTAGTTTCTCTGGAAGGACGCGGTTTTTTCTCTAACTTACGAAGTATTTGAAGTTTTCTCTGGTATGATCGTATAATTCCTGTCTAGATAAATCCAGATAAAAGCCTTCTAGCAGCCAAGTTGTTCCTCAGCAGATAATTTTATGGAATAAAAATCCAGTGAAATATAACCAAAAATCAAAATAATAAACTAGTTATAGGGAGGCTCAAAGTAGAGTGAAAAATTATGTTTGAAAAAAAGATACAAAAAAGCCTAGAGTCAACGTGAAAAATCACGATATAAAACTATAATGTAGAAAATTTTTAAGATATCAAGTTAGGCAAATGCTAATATAAATTATATTAAAACAAATTAATCTTAAAATCATAAAAATCAAAAATCATTTTTTTGTTATAACGATAGAAACTTGAAAATTGGCTAACATATCTTTTTTTTGGAAAATTTGAGGGTTTTTTTTAAAAGCAGAGATTTTTTCAGAAAACTGACGATTTTAGGACAAATCGTATGTAACTTAATTGATAGTACTTTTTATGATAAAAATACATAGGAGCACATAGATATTACATCTGCGGATAACAATTAATTGGATCGGTGACTTAAAAGTAAGGACAGTGCCAAAAGTAAAACTCTGATATTTAAATTAGGAAACAGGATTGAAAATTAATGAGTCGTTACAGACACGAATATAGGGTTGAAGGTCAAGATTTCCGAGTTTATTTTTTTTGTGCTACATTAAGTTTCAGGCTAAAAATGGGGTTTTTTTGTCAGAGATCAAGTTGGTATCGAAAGGGGGGATGGGCTAAAGTAGGGTGTTTCCGTAGAAAATTGGAGTTGTGGCGCTGTAAGGTTCGTTGGGACTCCGTGGGGTGTCAGCAGGAGATCGTGGGATGGGTATGACGGTTGTGTTGATAACTGACGCTGAAAAAGGAGACAAATTTAGTAAATTATATAAAATACAGTTATAATAAAAATAATGAAATATTGTAACAAAATAAAAAATATATCGATATTTGAAAAGATCATCCCGGGGATACGTAAAAATATATAGACCATTAAAACTCTTTTTTTGATTTTTTCTGATATAATTGGAACATATTGAAGGAGTTATATCTAAATCAGACCATATGTATGAACCGAATATAAACCAAGATATTAATCATATATGAAAAATTGCGAATTAAAAATCAAATTTTTTTGAGGAATTACTTTTTTTGAAAAAAGATATTAATAAAAATGTACCTATTTAAGTGTCAGGAGTCACACCATCTGACGAGTATTGAAAGTTCGACCAAGTGGAGATATTTTCACGAGTTATATCTTCAAAGCGATTGTAAAAATCACCTTCGGAATCGATGGATTTGTTGGGGGAGTAAAGATGTGTGACACGTGATGTTTCGCCAATCTCAATTTTGGCCAGTCCTTGGCTAAAGGAGTAGGGGTAGGAGTCAACAGCCAATATCTTGGGCAGAGGTGACAATTTGTAAATTTCGTCCACATATGCATCAATGCCAGAAATAATAGTATTTCGTGGCATATGGTGAACGGAGTCAAAATGACTAACGAATCGGTCAAGGGTTCGGACCACAATATTTTCGAGCATTCCAATAGAATCAACCCACAGATCGTCAATTGCCTGAAATTTTTTTGTAAAAACTACAAGGGAGAATGGAAAAACAAAATTAGCTCTACCAGAAATTTTTTTAAGAAATAATTAGGAAGCATGAAAATAAACATGTTTTTTTGGAAAATGTTTTCGGTTGAAAAATGGATAGAAGTATTTATGATACTAGGATTTAAATGAGGTTTCTTGAGGAACCTCTTGTTTTTTTGTTATTTTGTAAAAATTGGGGATTTTTTTGGTAAAATAAAATAAAAATACTTACACATGAGAGCAAATAATTCTCATTGCCGAAATATGAATTGAGGTCGCGAACATAAGTGCCCTCGAAATAATGTGTCTGAAAAATACATGTAGTCATATAATAGGATCGAATGCAATAAGGGATGTAAAATAAAAATTGAAATAAATTACCATAAAAATTTTTTTGAGAGCTAACATATTTTTAATGAGAGTTTCTATATTCTCAATGGTCAGGGCGTCCATCTTGATGACGCGGATATGAGACTTTAAAAGTACAAGTATGAACTCGCACCGGAACAGAGTCTCTGGAAAATGAGGAGGATACCCCAATTCCCATGTAGTATCAATACGATCCCTAACCCCGGGGTGAAATTGGCAAATTCGCATAAAACGTGCAGGTGCAGAATTTATACAACTCAAAAGTAATTTTCTATGACCTTGAAAACTTGTGGGATAGGGATCGTAACAAAATACCATATCCGTTGCAGCTTCAGCCGCGTGCTGATTGGCACGCTTTAGGGATGCAGCAGGTCGGTCCTAAAAATTAAGTTAAAATAACTAAACGGAAAAAGGACATATTTAAATTAGGTACGTACAAAAATTACGTCAATTGACGAATATTACGTCAATGTTCGTACAAATTAATCAGGAATATAAAAATATTACCGAAATAACAAATTCAGATATGCTTCTTTTTATGTTTTATAGAAATTTTTCAGTTTGATCCTAAAATATCATGAATATTAAAATTATCAAAAAAACATTGTTTACTAACCAAAGTATGACATTCATGGAGTAACCACTTTATCTCCTCAGAATCATACACTACGGATCGGTGACCATCGGCATAGTTCAAAATTAATTTTCCATAGGATCGGTGCATAATCGTACGAGGCATACAATGCCGATCAATGAAACTCATATTATTCTAACCAAAACTAGATATAAAAATAAGTTTCATAAAGATAAAATATAGGGATATAAAAAAACAAATATAATGAAGTTTTTTTCTCTGATTAAAATAAACCATGCAAAAAGTAATCTCTATTAGTGGTTGAATAAAAAGGCACGAATGTGGTTGAAATGTACTTCTGAAAAATGTGTTAGATATTTATAATGAGTCATATTGTCGTTTAACCAATGACGGAAAAAGGAGTATGACTCAAACAAAAATTAGCAATTAATAAATGACGCATACTATATAATGAGTAACGTAGAATACCACTAAAAATTTATATTAGGTTTTTTAGGCAATACATCTGTGAGTTAATAAGGGAGTATGAAGATGTTAAGTGTATATAACGTATCCATGTACAGGTATAATTGCGACAATATTTTCCATTAAAATTGTTAATATAATAACATCACCTGTATAAAACTGTATATAAATATTATTGTGAAATAACGATGAAATACTGCCAAAACTATCTGTATACACCAGTATCTAATTGTAGCCAATCTGTACCCTTAGATTGCAAATAAACGCATAATAATAATAATAATACGCGTATAACTATACGCCGCACCCTGCTGTAGTTGTGTTTTTACAGTGCTTAATTCGTCAATTTTTATGATTTTGCGCTCCCTAGACCGAAATTTATCGAATATAAGAACAACACTCAATTTAATTAAGGGGGTGCCACTCATTTGGTTTTTCACCAAAAAACTTGAGTTAGGATATTTTGTAAAAATTTTGGAAAAACCTTTCGGTGATTATTTTTTGAATTTTTGAAAACAAAATCTAGAAATTTTGGTACTTCTTATTGCACAAAAAAATCTCAAAAGTTACTTTTAACCCCGTTNGATAAGTGCCATTCGGCACTGAATCTTTAAAAATTTTATGGTCGTGAAAAATTCCCAATAAATTGGTGGGTGTAATAGGCGCCATTTTGTTTCATAGTCAGGACATTTTTTGATATCAAAACGCAATTTAAGGTCAATTTTTATCTCAAAAAAAGCTGTTTTTCTCTACTTTTTGCCAATTTTTACCCTTTTTCATGAAAAAAAACCTTTGATATTTAAGAAATTTTCGACTGTGCAGATTAAATAGGTAACTCATTAGCGGAGTACACCCCAACAATGTATGAAGTTTATTAATATCGTCTTTAAAATAATTCTATAGTCGGGTTAAGTTGGAAAATGATGCACAGTGCAAAGTGGTTTTTTGTATTTTTAACTACAGTTAGTTATGTTTAGGAAATAAAAATCTGAACTTTTGTAAGAATGAACACTTTTATTGAACATAAAAAATAAAAAAAATAAATTTCCACATTTGAAAAAATGTACCAATCAGCTGGACTTATCTTCTGAAATTTTTACATAGAAAAACTAGTATTTTATCTAAGATTGTGTGTGAGCGTAGGTTGTGTTTATTTGGCTTGAGAAACATGCTTCAGACACCATCAATCGACGTAATGATTAATATGTTAATCTTTCATACACTATAATAACTTAAAAAAATTATTTTCACATTAAGGCCAGCGACTGTATGGCTTCTAAAAAATTAGAAAATAGAGATAGCAAAAATTTCCAAAGTCATCGGTTTTTACTGATTTGCAAGCGTAAGTCCTGAGCTAACCGCATCTCGTATCAAGTTCAAACTTCGGATTCTAAGAGATATTTATTTGAAATAGTCAAAAAATGATGTTAAAAGTTTTTTGTCTGACTGAACCGGCCGGTATACCGGTCCAAAAACCCAGAATTTCCAATTTTCATCTTGCTCCTGGATATCAAAATTTTCTTTTTTTTTGTAAATTCACTCAAATTTCTTAGCTTTAAAGACTTGCTAAAGTTTTTAACATTGATTAGTAAATTGAATAAAATCACGAAAATAAATAGGTGTTTTAGCACATGGTCGCTCAAAACGATGCATCTAGTTCACCGACACCAGATTTTTTTCTTAACAAAAGCACTTTTTCAAAAGTGTACAAATACAAGACCTGCGAGCCGTTTAAAAAAATAACTTATAGTTTTGCTTTTATACGCAGTCAAATTCCCGTGACCTTTAAGGGGATTGTGGGTGCTTCCAGTAATGTGCTGGGGAAAAATAAGGCGTTTTTAAAACTCAAATATCTTTTGTGAGAATTGAGTGAACGTTTATTTTTCCAATTGTATATTGTAGTCCGTAACCTTGAGAAGTCAAAAACTGATTCATTTCTAGAAAATATTATCACACCAACCTTTAAATGCATAAAACCTAATTGCTGGTATTTCTTTTCATTGAAGTATACCGTCATATCCACGTATCCAAAAATCACATTATGCCGATATTATTGATCAGAAAAAATTCTCTACAATTTAAACCAAGCATATTTTATAAATTCATCTTAATTCGCCGAAAATTATTTTTGAAAATTCCTTGCTATAGTTAAATATAGGCAAAATGAAGATTATTTTACAAAAAAAAGTATACCTCACGAACGGCACATGCGATTTCTTTTCTCTTTTTCATAAATTCTTCTCTATTATC
>SCLH01000552.1:219009-229732 GCA_004367855.1 Oikopleura vanhoeffeni | reverse complement strand
ATTATCTTATTAAACTTTTAAACCAAGCAAATTTTAATAATTTTTTTTATATTTCTCGCAATCACTATTTCATGCTGATTTAATGCGCGCCATTATTACATTGATTTGGATGAAAATTGAAATATTGAAAAAGGGGCAAAAATCTTAACAATTATAATATTGAAATACTTTCATTTAATGTTATTTTTTGCTGTGATTATTATTCTTCGTGATTTGAGACTATCCTATGTCTATAATTTTAAATAAATAAATTATTTTTGCAAGCAAATCCGATATTCTAGAACTAGTTATTCGATAGTAATGAACTTTTTTTAATTGCAATCAATTTCTCGTGTGCTGGATGGTCGGATACAAGAAAAATAATACCGAATTTGAGACCGTGGTCGAAAATAACTACTGCACCCACAATCCCCTTAAACACCCGATATTTAAGCTAAATTTGAATAAATCTGAATTTTTTTTGGAAATTCACAAATTTGTTATGTTCATTTGCAAGATCTTATTCCTAGTAAACTAATGCAAAAAAAATTTGAGCAAAATAATCACCACTTAAAAAGAGACAGTGCGGTTAAGAAAAATATCACTTAGAAAAATTTTTAAGATATATTAAGATATATAAATTTTGTTATACTCTTGGAAGCAAACTAGCAAAATGACAATGCAGCTAAATTTCTATCACTTCTGAGTCGTGTAAAACAGCCTCCGTCGGATACCCCCTTAACTTTTCGCTGGTTTTATGAGGCATTTGGGGCTTTGAAAATAGTCCAAATTAATTTGGTATGATAACCAAGTGTACTACCGACCAAATTATCAAAAAATTTTTTTCGAAATTTTCGTGTTTTTTCGATTTTTTTCTAAGTAATTTTTTCAAAATGAACTTCAAAAATAACGTTTGCTTTAATTTAACCACTCAAACTTGAAAATTTTCAACTTGACGTAATCCAAAAAATCGAAGCACATTTTCTTTCGGAAATTTTTTCACTTGACCTTCAAAAATTTATATTATGAGTTTGGGGTCGAAATTTGAAAAAAACGCTTCCAGAAGACTTTCTATTTGTTCTGTGCTAGTGTTTGCTCGAATTCGAGTGGATTGCAAAATATAACCTAGGAGAAGATAGATTTTTGGTGAAAAAAATTCTAAAAATCGCAAAAAATCGGTAGTTTTCTGCGATTTCTAGAAAAACTGAAGTGATTTTTGAAAAAAACGCTTCTAGAAGACCTAAGTTTATAAGTCATACGGGATATGTTATAATTTGAGCTGCTTTCTAAATAAACCCTGGGAGGAGATGAATTTTGATATTTAGTCGAGGGACACCTTGTACTGGTAACGTATCTCAGAGTGTATCGGAACAAAAAGTCATTGACCAATGGTTTTGACAAGATTAATGGTATATCTACAACATGACTAATCTTAATTGTCCCATAGTTTCTCGGTTAGGCTGATTTCTCATCCGGAAAATCAATTCCAGCGACCAGTACCCCCTTAAGAGGGTTTTAGGTGTAGAATGTTGAATTGCTGGAGAAATAACCCTCTCCTCAAGCTGGACTGAAAGGGTCGGTAACGGGCAGATAAGAATAAATGATAAACAAAATACTGGAGACTAAAACCTTCTTTATCAACTGCAAGTAATTTTTTTTCGATTTTGGTAAAGGGTGGCTCACCGGTGCCGTACTGAAAAACCGGTAAAATATGTTCTCAATTCACTAAATTAGTTAATTCTACGTCTATTTTTGCTTCAAATTGAATCAAACAAAGATGTTGCGGAAAAGTACGACGTCTTGAAATAGATAATGCGCCGTCTGGCTTAAAAAATCTTCGGTTTTTAGGCGGTGAAAATGAAATTCAGAAAATCCGATTTTGCGTAGTCAATTTTGTTTCAATTAGAATAAAACAGACTTATTATGAATTGTATGATAATTTTCGAATAAATGGTGCCAAGCTCGTTGAAAAAATTATTCTTTGTTGGTTTTTATACGTAAAATAAGTGCATAAAATATAATTTCTGTGTTGGCGAAGTATGTTGCACGATTCATGTGTTCGCGGCGTGGTGTCCTCTTGCCTCATTCCGCGACCTCGCTCAACCAATCAAAATATTAAGTCATTTTTTTTGAGAAATCATTATCGTTAAAAGGATTCTAGAAAATGTTTAAACTATTTTTTTTCACTTATGTATTTCCAACCCCCTTAAGTCCAAAAAATATATGATTTGACTCAAAGACAAGGGCAAACAAAATAAAAAATTCAACACATGTGGTTACTGAATAATTTCTTTATTTAGGATTTTCGAATAAAATACTCATCACGTACACAATGGTTTTTGTCACCAAAATATAATAAAGATACATTGAGTTGATTGGTTTAAATAAGAAGCGATGAAAAATTCGATAACTGTCTAGACTCTAAGGTTCCAATATACGCTATGCGGTTCAATTTGTTCTGTTTTCTCTCGTACAGCAAACTAATCAGAGTCAAATGTCTTGACTCAAGATACTCAAGATTCTTGAGTCTCTTTCGAGTCAGCTTTTTTAGAACTTTGTATAGTGTCTGTGTATGCGTAGGAAGAATTATATCAGATTGATCTTATTTCCGAAATGATCGCAAAGGGTTCATCATAAACAAAAAGTGTTCGGAATAGCTCCTTTGAAACAGCATCGTGAAAGTTCCAAATCAGCGACACCCCCTCCCTCAGAAGAATATAGGATTTATATTGTTGTAGGTGTATGATGACTCATCATTCCTTATTTGACAGCTTGTTTTGCTGACCGCCCGACTCACCGACAATATCTGTTAGACATAGACACTGTACTTCCTGTTCACTTCAATTCTGCATATAATTGCTCGATCATGACCGATCAGAGCGACTATATCAAGAATGTGTTCACTTTAATAATCAGTTCATATTCGATACACATTTGGGACACAATACATTTAGCATATTATTTTATCTGAGTTTTTATATGGAAGTATGGAACGGCAACATTCTATATCCTTTTATTACACTTTGCTTAGAATGCGTAGCCACTACTCATTTTAACGTTGTGGCTACGCATTTTAAGCAAAGTGTAATAAAGGGATATATTAAATATTTCACTTCTACTCCAGAATCAAAAATACCGAGCCTAAATGCGTAATTATTGAATCAAAAAATCCTTACTTTCTATTGAAGGTAATTGTTGACCATGCACTCTATCCAATGTGGCTAGTAAGATGAAAAAAACGAACAATCTTGATTCTCTCATTTTTGATGAATTGATGAATCAATTTGAATTAAACATCGCTTATAAACACTTCTTGAGCACAATTTTTATGACCGTCATGTGTCGAGAAAATATTCCTACCAATATTTTTTCCTGGGAGGCTAATTTTCAGGAAGTCATTAACTTGATTCATCTAGCGCTGGTATTTTTTTTGTGCGTTAGATTCTAGTCAACATATTTATCTCTTAGCCTTTGACACGGAGGAAATTACCTGGGCCTCAGGAGGTGGTATCGGCGGGCTTATCTCACAAACTAGAATTGATAGAGCTAAATTGGCATTTCAAGATGTCAACGTGAGTCACGCTGCGAGACTTATTTATTTGTAAATATATAAAAATCGGAAATAAAAATTATCCGATAAGGTTGTTTTTTATTGATAGTAAGGAGTTTTCATAATATAATCTGAATAAATTCAAGGACGTTTAGTGAGGGAGTCGGTGCTTAGAGACAGATTTGGATATAAAATCTTCATGAAAAACGTATATATTTTCCCTCGATAGTAGTTTTCATGATCTAAGAAATTTCTGTTACTTTTAGTTTTCGTAATAAGGTTTCTTTGATATAGTTTTTTTCAAAAATTCAGGTTCTGATAAAATTTTTGAAGCCGTAAAGTTTAAAAAAAAACATTTTCGTTATTGTTTCTTCTTTTCGTTGAGTTTTTCTCGTCATATCCCTCTAACGACCTTTTGTGAATCTAGGATGTGCGGGCTGAAAAGCGGCCCCATGAGTGGCTGGGAGAGGTCTCAGGAGTGTTTGGATTGGCTTTCTCAACCCGCACATCCTAGATTTAAAAAAGGTTGTTATAGGGATATAAACGGAGAAAATCATTAGAAGTGGCCGATTCAACTCTCTTGATAAGTCACATGTTCTTTTGATGCGATTTTCAAATTATATGATATTTTTTTCCGATTTTTGGTCAAAAAATTTGAACATCCTTTTACATTTCTGCTTCATAAGCAGTCAATGTTTTCTGAAATTACCGACTCAGTGGTTGAAATAATGAATTCATTATTAACAATTTAAATTTGTTGGGTTTTTATTATTTTTGGAAATACTTAAATTACGATTTTAGCCGTCCTCAAATGGCCGCGACAAAACTGGTTGGGTGTTTTAAAAAAAGTTACCTTAGAAATCTTATGAACCAATGATATAAATTGAATTCGTCGTTTGCATACATCTTTATAAAATTTTAAATTATTGATTTGAAAAATCAAGATTAAATTTAGCCAGCCCGAAAGTTCTACTACATTTTTGTTAAGAATACTGAACAAATTCGTTAAGGAAGTGGTTCCAACATTTTATGCAGTTATTTAGTCATAAAAATGCGCAAAATCAATCGTTAATGTTTTCCAAGAATAAAAGAGCACTCATAACATTATATAAAATTCAAAATTTTTGTTTTTTTTTTAATCGAAAATAAGTCAATTAACCCCCTCACACCCTTTGACTATCTAAAGACGAAAAAATTTTCGGGAGCCAAAACGGCGCAGAAATAACATACGATGAGCCGTTCGAAAGTTATTTTTNTTCCTACTTTTTTTTTGGATTTTCGTCAAAATTTCTTAAAAAATTAATTGTGTGAATACATGATATCGAAATTCTGAGGAAGCAAGTTTTTAGGAAAGTATTTGAGGATTATTTTGATATAAGTTTATTTTATCTGCAGTCTCTATACGAAGATTAATTTTTTCACATGTGATTTTTATGAAACTCAAAATTATGAAAAAAATTATTTTTCGAAAGAATTGAACGGCGATTTAACCCAAATAGAGTCGACAAAGACAAATCGATCAAATATAGAACATAAGGTGGTGCTGATTTTGAGTTTTCAGCTGATTAGCAATAATTTTCACATTTAGCTGCATATATTTTCGCCGGCGATAGTGAATAATTGTTTTGTAAGCGATCAAGATATCATATTTTCAAATTTGAGACCAGCTTTCTATAGCTAAAGTTTCACTCTAATTTGTAACTTATATGTCATTGTAATAAAAATGCATGGTTTTTCAAGAAATACCAAGGTGAGTGACCCTCTCTTTCTCTCGCAGTTATCTAGTTACAAACTTCAAATTTATAATGTTACGTGTGTTCACTTACTTTTATCCTTGATCTCAATCAGTGACAAATAATAAATTCATATCCTTCCCAGTTTTCCCGTGATAAGCGTCAAGTATTGCTTTTAGATAGGCTTTGGGTGTGAGGCGAAGTTTCATTTCTGGGTGTGAGGAGGTTAAGGAACCACCAGCCCTTGAAAGCAAAAAGTTAACCATGAAGATAAAAATAAGGGAACACGCCGAATCTGTCTCTCAGACCCGACTCTTAAAGTTAATTTTTCATAACTGTCCAAATTATCGTTAAGTTGATGTATTTGAATTACTGCAAGTGATAACCATGATTGCAACTGTCATCTTTCACTTCGAGCCACACTCCTAGTAAGAATAATCTTCAAGTCGGCAAAAACCAATTTGACAGTTTATTTTAAATCTATCTTTCCCTTGGAACGATGAATGAAAAGGATTTGTAGTATAACGGACTTCGTCAATAGTATGTTTTTCACCGTATGATTTGCCCTCAACCAAACTCGACAAGCAGCCACTGAAAGATGATAGACATACAATTTGTTATATTTTTCTGAGTAAATAAGATCATTTTAAATTTTGCCTAAAAATAGCTTCTTAAATCTTGATTCTGAAAAATTGAAGAGGTAGGAACGTCAAAAAATCTTTTGCTTAATCATGTTTTGATTCAAGTTATACTTTAGCACGTAAAAATATAAGTTTCAGTAAGACAAATACTATTTTGATACATTTGATGACGATTTTTCCAACCAATTTGTACTGAAAGTAGTTTTTTCACGGTTACAATTTCAAATAAATTTTAAGAATTTCAAGGAAAAAAACGAAGTTGTTCCTGACTAAATTTCTAGCACTACTACCCGATCAAAATCACCAGTTTGTAGGTTTATTTGAATAGGTCTATCACTCAGTGATTTTTAATAATGTTCAAAGTGTGATTATTTTGTCAGAATTTAACATAATACACTGAATGTAACCTCATCCAAACGCCACCTTTATCAAACTACCTACTCTTATCCGAACGATTTTTGACCGAGATGAAATCGCTAAAAGCATTTATGCGTTAATTTTAACGCTATATATATATAAATGAGTCAAATATCTCTTAACTGACATTTATACGGATAAATCTTACACTTATCTGAACGATGATGGGCCGAGCTTAGGGGTCGGATAAGGGTTTAGTCAGTGTATTTTACTCTGTCACAAAGCGTATTTTCTGATAATAGAATCGTTTGTCTTCAAAGACTGGATTAAAAAGTGATACAATTGTAAATCACGTTAAAAACCGCATTATCGTCTGTTTCATCACCGAAAGTCTAGGATAATTTCAGCCCAGAAAAACAATCAAAGCAAAAACATGATTTGATTAACGATTGACGTACCGGTGATTGATGGTTAATAGAGCATAAATGTAAATGGTCTAGGAAAGTTTGCACTAACACGTACTGTTTCAATCAAGCACGTTTTTACTAATCTTGACAACAAGATTATACCGACTTGGTGTCATAAAATCTTTCACAGTTTTCTGTCAATCTGACAATGACACAAAACTGATCTCACCGAAACTTTCTATCGAATCAAAAAACCAATTTAAGTTTCGGCGCGAAATTAGTCTTAAAATGAATTAATATCTATTAATATCTGGGGAGATGGCTATTTTTTGTAAATCAAGCCAAAATTATGTAATAATTAACTTAAAATCAGCGCTCTACACGAATTTTAGATAAATTTCTTATAGACGTCTTCCATTTGAATATCTTTTCGGAATAAAACTCCATCTCAAAAACGCTTACTATCTCTATAACGCGTGTTGGAATCCCACTAAGGTTGTCTTAGTGATTATATTGAATATCATTATAGGCGAGGGTCTTGATAATGGAACCGCTAAATTATATTGGTGTGTAATCACTCAAGCAATCACTAAGACAATCACTTAGACAACATTAGTGGGATTCGAACACGCGCTGTACAGATAGTAATCGTTTTTGAGATGGAGTTTCGTTCCGAAAAGGATATTATAATGATGATCGCTTTTATATAATAATGATCGCGTTCACTTTTTGTACCTTTCCTGATTTGTGAGTCAAGCTAAGCATTTTAATACTTTTTATCAGTATGGTTTTTAAAATAAGGACAATTTTAAATAAACTGGTTGTATTTGTATCCCCATAATTCGGCAGGAACTTGATCGTTTTTGAAATATATTGTCTTTTTTTCAAGATTTTGATCAAAATTAAGGAATTTTCATAAATATAAAATGTCGTTTAGGAATGCAAAAAACAAAACAATTTATGTTTTGATAGTATCAGTTCTCCGTGAACTCATCACGATTTTCATTTATATACATGTGGGTTTGGAATGTGTAAGTTAAAAATTCAGAAAAAATTTGGTTTTGCATGAGACCCGCAAAACAAGCCCAAACTTGTTTTTTTGTATTTTCTGGGGCAAAATTCTTACGAGAAAATATAACTTTATTCTGCAGCTCGTTCCTGATTGGTCGAGCAAGCAGTGATCCTCAAATATTGAGATTATTATGTTGATATTAGATTTAATTGAATTATTGGGTTTTACAATGTGTAGTATTCCAGATATTCGGTGTCAACAACGGCAAAGTGGCTTTTTACATGAGAGGTCCCACCTTATGTTTTGTATCTAATGATTACATTGTAATAAGGCGATTTTCTTTCCTCGAACCTTGCCAAACAGCAGAAAAAAGAGTCAATCATTCTAAAAAACAAGGTATGCGCAGAGTTCGGTGTTTTCGGGTCGATCAGGTTGTGCGTATGATAATGAGCGATTGCAAAATGTGGGCAAAAGTGTCCCGTCGATGATATTTAAATATGAGGGAGACTTTAAAGGGAGACGTTGTCTCGAACTATAAAATGTAGTTCAAGTGATAGAGGATTTTTTACTCGAATATTGTAGTTCAACTACATATATGGGACTACTACTTGCACTACATTTTTAAGGAATTAGATTAACTCGGTGGGGTATAAGATAAATCTCGATTTACGCTTGATAAATCACGGTTTGAGTTAAAAAATCGCAGCTGATCTTCAGATTCAATCTATAGAAAACAGTTGAACGTGATTTACGTCAGATGACAAAATTTGATACTAATGTCTTGTTAATTGAAACTGTATTAACTTTTATGTTTAGCAAAATTCTATTGCAAAAAAGCAAGAAATTTTGGAAAATGACGGTGGTTCTCACGAACTTCGAAAATGAGTTGATATAATTAAAGGTTAAACGGGAAGGGCCGTTCTTCATCATTTTCCCATTGGGTTGAACTTAAGGGGGTGGTGTGAGTGATTTTGGACGCTTAGTACGGCTAGACTGATGACGGTAGAACATTTCTAATCAATGCAGATGAAAGATCTATCCTTGATTTCGCGATTCCATTTGACACCTTAGTACAACTCACCGCGGTTAAACACGAGTCCCTCAGCTTGTTTCAATGACACAAGGATCCTAGGGTTTTCATCGGAAGAAATTAAGATTTTGTGAAAATTTCGAAAAGTGTCTGAATTTTAGTGCCTTGGTTCTATTGTTTTCGATTTTCGTCTCAGGGGCCCGCAATCGGGTGGGATATGCCAAAAAAAAATATTTTAACAGATGAGAGAGTTCGTAAAAAAAGCTAAGATGAAGAAATTACAAATTACAAAATAATCAAAAATTTGTCCGGATTAAAAATACTTTTGCTGATCATGCAGCAAAATTGAAAGGCTATGATGACAACTATCAGCGAGTGATTCAAAGTAACTAAAATCCAGTTGCCGCGGCAATCAAATATCGAATGCTTACTGATTGATAATATCATATGAATTTCCAACTTGATCTCTGACGGTGCACATATGCGTATAGAATTTAATTGGGAAGTTGTCCGATTTTTCCATCTCCCAATTGATATTGAAGTAAAACCGTTCGCCAACTACAAGGGTGTTTTTTGGTTTTATTTCTGTGAATGATTCATCGGTGAAACAATCCAGGGATAAATTGGTCCATGTTTGATATGAAACAATCGATTTTCGAAAGACTCCTGATCTTGTTAAGGTTTAAAAATAATTGAGATTGTCGATACAAAAAAATGAATCAAATTTAAGTTCAAAGCAACAAGTTACATCTATTTCAGCTTTATTAATCTGTTTCTGATCTAAAAAAAAAAAAATTCTACAATACAATTAATTTGCGACGAAATATTTTATTTCAAAGTTGCTCGACACATAGCTGAGCATTATTTGAAACAATGAGAAAAAAGCTAAGCAATAAAAAATAAAGCAGTTTCTGTTCGAATGTCTGAGTTCGAATTTTTTATACACGAAGAAGTGTAGATGAGTATCAAGTTGATACTATCAACTCTTATTTTCAAATTAAAACCACTTTAATAACTCAAATTCGGTTGCGCGTTGGGTTGTTAACAATGTAGACTCTACATCATTCTTGCGAAATTTATGTAATTTTCAAATTAAGTGCAAATTCAAATTTTCAAATTGAAAATATTTCCAAACAAAATCATATCTTTCTGAAAATTCTCCAACTGTTTCTCTGATTGGACTTTCAATTATCTCGAACCAATTATCACAACAATGCAGTCAAACTAGTCAATTTTAAAGTCGGTAGTTCAGAATCAACATGAAATTAGGGGAATTTTTTCAAGGTTTAAATTTTGTATGTAAGTTTGCTTCTAATATAGCGAATACTCACTTTCACGCTCCGCTAAAATGTCTAAAATTGTTAGGTCGACTTATCCATCAAAAAAGTTTTGCTTGATTAATTCCATGAAATTTTTTTTGCCTGATGTGAAAAAATTTCAGTTTTTTCGATAATTTTTGCAATTTCGAATGTTTAAATAATACCGTATTATGTAAGCATTAAAATTGATTTAAAGATTGAAAAAAAAGGGACACCGAATCAATAAATATAAAATTGTTAATATTTTGAACCCTATTTCTTCGAACAAATTCAACGTCATATTCTGTTGGTCCTGTACTTCCAAATGCGTCGTAGTTACAATCATATGAAAATTCGTGCAAATCCCCGAAGTAAATTTCTTGGTTTTGTTCACCATCGATTTTGAAATTTAATCCAAATTTGATATATTTTTTGTTATTTTGCTCATGTAAACTAACAGCTTTTAAAGGTTCCAAAATTTTTTTGATTGTTATATTTTGGGAAACCACCGATTATTAATCGGTGATTACTACGTGAATTTAAGATAAATTATCGATAAAAAGACAGTAATTAATTTTTGTTCTGCAGTCCTCGCTCTTACTGAAACATCCTGAACTGGTGCCCTCTCAGGAGATGACCAATGGGTCCCTTACTGGTACAGGTTTTTGAGCGTGTTTTTAAACTTTTGCTTGTGATAGGCTATCTGATAGCTATCA
>SCLH01000552.1:196131-218031 GCA_004367855.1 Oikopleura vanhoeffeni | reverse complement strand
GAAAAATATCTATCTTTTCACGGACTAAGTATTTAGGATATTCGTTTCGATAAAGAAGATTATTTAAGTCATCTTAGCTTGAAAAAAATATTTCGTAGGTCGAACATGCATCCAGTACATTATTACATTGCGTAACAATATTTGATTTTAAATATTTTTTACTCATTTTTGAGTTTTTAAAGTACGACAAAACTGTTCTCTGGCCAAATTTTTTATAGTGTTTAAATTGGATTTGATTTTCGAAAATGAAAATTTCCAAATCAAGAAAAATCAGCCGGTTTTCTTCCATTTTTACTACTGTAAAAATTAGCTGAGAATCCCAATTGTTTAATTTTTTTAATATTTTGTCAACATCTACTTTAGACACTATACAAAAAATATCATCGGCGTAGCGTCGCCAGAACTTTATTTTCCGTTCCCTGTGAAGTCTCTTAATAAGGGTATTTTCGAGCATATTTATGAATTAATTGCTGATAATTGGACTTAAACAACCACCCATAGGCAAACCTTCTCGTTGTTTGAAAGTTCCAATTTTTTTTTTGAAAATGTTATAATCGGTTAGAGTACCGAGTATAAGTTTATTAAAATTTTCCCGGGTGGGAACAGGTAATATTTTTCCAAATTTATCAAATTCTTTGACGAAATATTTACGAGGGTCTCTGTATATCAAATTCAGTATGTAATTAACTACTTTAGGTATGTTGACACAAGTATATAGCGATTTTATATCTAAAGTGATTAATTCATCGGTCCGGGGGTTAAAATGTATTTTATTTGCCAGAATTGATTTTTAAAATCTTTGGTTGATTTAAGTAAATAATCACAATTCTCCAATAAAGGCTCAAAAATATCCTTCAGATATTCTTCAACAGGAGCGGTTAGGGAGCGGTAACCGGTAAATATTGGCCTTAGAGGCATATTTTCTTCATGTATTTTTAATGATCCATAACAATGTGCTATAGTGTTAAGAGGGGCCAGTTTGATCATAGAAATGTTGGAAATATTAGATCTTATACATTCTGTGAGTAGAGCCCGGTAAGCTTCCAGTTCGAGTACAATTTTGAAATTTTCGACTCGTAAAAATTTTTCATTGTCAAAAAGATCATTTAATTTGGCTTTATAGTCTTTTTCCGTTATATAAGCAATACTTGGTGATTTGTCACAATATATAAAAAGTGAACTCTTTGAATTATTTTTATATTCAAGGAAAAGTTTAATACGGTTGTCAAAAGTTGAACATTTCTTAACATTTTTAGAGGTTAAAAAAGTCTGACAACGTTAACTCTCAATATCCATTTCTGGTATATTGGCCTTCTAATGCCTAGTGTTAAAATTTATAAATAATTCGTTGGATTTGTAAAATACTTCACTTTTTTGCATGTTTATCCCAATCCCCAAATTACGTCCATAACGGATGAAGTTTTTTATCTCAACGGGAATAGTTGCTGAGTTAGATTTATACATCAGCATAATTTATTGAAAAATTATCTTTGGTCCGTGAAATTAGATTATTTAGTTTTTGTGATCTCTTATTATCTCTAGTCCTCTCAGAATATGCTAGCTAGCTTCAATTTGATACTTTTTTGCTTCAAACTTGGACTTTAATTTGAAAATTGTTTTCTAAAATTTATGTAGAGGGCAGAAAGTTTACAAAATAAAAACTCGATTTTTTCTTCTTGGATCTTTAGTTCGGAAAAGATTCTTTTTTGTTCTAAACTTACAATTTTTGAGGAAGACATTTCACATTTTCAAAGTGTATCTTTAGTGTTTTTTGACAGTCTTGCAAAAGACGGTACGGCTTTGTATATTTTGCATGATCTGATGTATTCTCGCGATTGTTCAGCCCGATGCAATTTCTTACAGGTACGCTCGATCTCTGCCTGTTGTACGTTTTTTATGTTCTCCATATAGGCGGTTTAAATTATAAAATTGATTTCATTTACGACGTTTCAGATTTTATTCTATTCTCAAGTAATAATTGTACAGATAAAAAACTGAATACTAAGACTTTTAGAAATCTAGAGATTTGTTCAGACAATGTCAAATAATGAGTAATAATATATTCTTGCTTTTATACCTCAGTTTTTTAAGAAATGCTTGAAAATAATAAATGATCTTCATTAAATTTTTTAAGAATATCCGTCATTTTCCTCGAAGGCCATGGCCGGCCATACGATTTGGCCTATACCAGATATCAACAAGTAGTTTTTGCTATGTGTAGCCAATTAAATTTGTGGCTAGCAAAAGTACTCTCAATCCCTGTGAGCACAGAGAAAAAAGTTCCGCCAAGGCACTAGACTNTTACAATTTTTGAGGAAGACATTTACATTTTCCAAGTGTATCTTTAGTGCTTTTTGACAGTCTTGCAAAAGACGGTACGGCTTTGTATATTTGGCATGATCTGATGTATTCTCGCGATTGTTCAGCTCGATGCAATTTCTTACAGGTACGCTCGATCTCTGCCTGTTGTACGTTTTTTATGTTCTCCGTATAGGCGGTTGAAATTATAAAATTGATTTCATTTACGACGTTTCAGATTCTATTCTCAAGTAATAATTGTACAGATAAAAAATTGAATACTAAGACTTTTATTAATCTAGAGATTTTGTTCAGACAATTTCAAATAATGAGTTTTCGGCTGAAGTTATTTTTAAAAAATATAATCATATAATTTCAAATAATATAATCAAATAATTTCATTAAATCGAGAAAACTAACAATTTTTCCCTAAAAAACGTGATTATTTCATAANTTTCTGGTGCAGTATGTCCGCAAAAAAAGTTCCGAAATAAAAGAATGATTCGGATCATATTACTGAGATCGTTTATCATTTGGAAAAAATTATCCCGGACCTTTCTTTATCTTTTGTCCCGCGAAAAAATAGACATACTTTATAAGAAATATAACTTTCAAGCTTAAAAATTTCGGATAATATTAAAGAAAGTACCACTGTGGACAGCCAACATTTATTGAACTCCAAAAAAATTTAAATGATGCGAAATGCGAGAAACATGGTCAGATGCCGCGACATTTTAGCTAATTTCTGTTTATACTGAACATGCAGGTTGTTAATGTGGGCTGCATTAAACCTCTGTCGTTCGTATCTTCTCAAGTATTCAGAATTTGTCCGGGAGGTTTTCTAGGTTCAATAGGTTCATCTGGTGTAAGAAAACTTTTGGAGGCAATTACGGCATTTCCCTGTATTCTTATCAGTCTTCCGTGAAATCATCATTTAATTTCGGAAAAGTTTTAAAAGTGGCTTTATAAATAATCGTCGGATTTTCTGTACTTTTTGCAAAGCGACGTTGTTTTCAATTGAACGTTTTTATGCGAGGATGGTATTCATAAGAAGAGTTTGCCGCAATATAAATTTATATTGCCCTTTGGATTATCTAAGTACGTAGAAAATTATCTTAGCTTGAAATAATACGAAGTGTAGTAAATTTGTTTTGGCAATTTTTGAGCTATTAAAATTAGCTGTCGATTCTGTTAATTAGACGTCATAAATCCAACGTAACGAACTTTGTGTCTGTTTGATCAATAATCATCCCCAGTTTGGCATATTTTCTTTACTTTCGGCTCGATCCGTAAAGCCACCTGCTGACCAAAACTCCGGACGCAATATTTTATTATGAAAGAAATTTATGTGACATAAAATTGGATTCTTCCTATTTTTGATTTAGGATTTTTTTCCTGAAAAATTAGATTTAGAAAATAGAAACATCTTTTATACATTCTTTCTCTTCATGGCGAGTTTCCATTGGCCCACTTAAATTAAAATCCCTTAAATATACATCTTGTAGAGCCAGAATGACTTTGTTATGAGCCTGCATAATTGTTTATGTTTGTTTTCAAATTTTCAATTTTTCTTCACCAAATTGTTCAACTTTGTTCTCTCGACAAAAAATAGCTTCTTTTTTTTGTCACATGTTTTCATTCGGCAAAATGCTGTCTAGCCACATGAAGGGAAACAACAGGATGTACAAAAAATCCCTTTTTTTTAACTCATGCTTAATATATCATAAGCGCTTGAAATGGAAGAACTGGAAACATCCAATTCATGATTAGCGGGAAGATACTTTAAAATTCGAAGTGAAATTTCGAAATTGATTCAAAAAACTTCCGGCTTCAAAAATTTTTGTAGTATAAAATTTTTCAAAGTTGAAATTTAAATCATTTGTTTGATCTGGAAGGACATATCGTAAATTTACGATTTCGTAATGCTGGCATTCAAAAATCGACTGCAAATACAATAATCTGTATGTTTTAGAAGAATTACAGTCCAGAATTTGTTAATTAAAATTAGTTAACTTTGAAAGTTAAAAAAGTTTTACCAAAAATAGTTGAAAATAAAAGAAATCTGGATGTTGCTTCCATTGGGCAACTTGAATGTTCAAATTTTCAACGGATCTTACAATCTTGTAATTTGTGATAAGAGTTGCATAAAATTTTTATAGTGACAAAATTATTGAAACGTAGGCAAATTAATTTGTCAGTGAATTGATTAGTTTTAGACTCTAAACTTATGCATTAATGCCTGTTCAAGGTTCTAATGACAAAGTAAATAAAAACCATGGGGGTTTTTCACAAACAGTGTTTGATTCAATCGGAATTAATATTAATTTTTTGAAAATGTGTTTCAGTTTTAATAAATGTTTTGATTGTCGAATAATGTAAATGATTTATAACTATTCATAATAAAAATTTATCCGACAATGAATATTTATTACACATGATGACACATTATCCATACATAATATTTCAGCAAAACCTTTGACCAAGTTCTGGTTGCACCAAATGTCATCCGTTTTCTTTGAGAAATAAAAAAAGAGCTCAAAACATTTTACTGGTGCAAATCCGTGTTTCACATTGTTTTTTGTAAATTCACATTGTATTGGTGGATTTTTGATTACGATAAGACCTCTTCGAAATAAAAAATTCTCAGATTTTTTTGAAGATTCGGGGGTTTGTCGTGTTTGCTGAAGAAAATTGGTCATAAAAAAATTGATTTGAATTTTTTTTGAAGAGTTCTATCGTTTTAAATTCCACCAATCACGTTAAGTGTTACGGTTTAAACCATATTTGTTGCGTCTGGAAAATTCCCGACCTAAGTCTATCGTAAACATTAATTGATTTCTTTAGGTGCATGTTCGAATCCACTAAGTTGCGTCTTAGGTTATTTGTCTGGGGTTAGGTTATATGCAATGGGTGCTTGATATCAGGACCGCCAAAGTTGATTGGGTGTGTAACACATAAGCACAATCACTAGATACAACATTAGTGGATTCGAACACGCGCTATAGAGATCCATGCATTTTTAAGATGGACTTAGGTTGTAAAAGAAAATATCTCGTCCGAATTTTATAACTTTGCGTAGTTGAAGTCAGCAAATTTCACGCCGGAATCAAGTTCACAACTGAATGTTTCATTCAACTCCTAAAGGGGTTGGCATAAACCCGCAGATTGAAGTCAATAAACTCACGAAAGTAATTAGTTAGTTTATTTTTTGTGCTTATTATCGTTTAGCTTAACCACAATATAATATGATTGAGCTCATTTAAAATAATTTTATCTATTTTAGGAAAGATGTGTATGCGCAAGTTTTCATCTTTGAAACGGAAAAATTTGAAAATTGTTGCGGGTATAGTTGGAACCGAGAAAAAACCTACGTAAGCCTCCGCAAATACCCTACGCATTTGAAAAATAATTTATTCGTTTCCTGGGCTGCGCGTATAGTTGGTAGGCAAAGGATTAGGGCTTTTTTTCAAACGTCCTAGGCAAAAAGATACGGCCGGATTTTTAGCCAGCAAAAAATAAAATATCCGAGTATTTTATCAATCAAAGCGCGATTACAAATTAGTTAGTTCCGACCTTTTATTTTGATTATTCAGTACAATTTATTTCTCTTTAATAATCTGCACATAATTTTCCTCCACTTTGCCCAACCAGTAAATAAAACCTTGCCCATAAAAAAGCCGGAAAAATTTGAAGTAGGTTATAAAATTTCTTATAACAGTCGTGTCTGTTATAATCCGCTGAGTTTCAAGAAAAAAAATGCTTTGATAATGCATTCAAGGAAGCTTTAGGATTTTTTCGTCAGGACTTTCTTTGCGGACTTCAAGAACCTTTAATTTCTCTTCGACCGATAATGATAGTTTTTAGCAGTTGGTCTTATTTTTTTTCCTTGGAAACCATCTTTTGAATTCATTGTTTTTTTTTTTAATTTACTTTAGTCATTTTTTCGATGGAATCGATTTATTACATACACAGAAAATTCTAGTCCAAGAATATATGTAAAATACCCTTAATTGTATGTTAAATCACCAAAAATTCTTACTTTGACGTATATTTTAACGCCATTTTAAAACTCTAGATATTGTACAATGAACCAACTCAGAGCACATTTTCACAAGAAGTACGCGTGTGGTTGAAAGTACGCGCTATAGTTGGAATTACGGCGTATAGTTGCGGGTTTTTTGGCCGCAAACTTGTCCAACTAACTCGTCCATAAAAAATCAGGCAAAATAATATAGTATTAAATGTTTCTCGGTATCTATTAAATTGGCGCTATTGTCAACTAATCGGTAGGTCGCGCGTTTATCATTTTGAACTGTTGATGAAATTTTTTAACACTTGACTGTTGCCTGATAATTGCCATTCGGCACTGAATCTTTATAAATTTTGATGGTTGTTAAAATACAAGTAAAATGATGGTGTGTAATGGGCGCCATTCTTTAATAGTCAGGGCATTTTTTAATATGAAAACGCAATTTAAGGGTCAAATTTTTATCTCAAGAAAGCTGTTTTTCTCTACTTTTTTGCCATTTTTTACCCTTTTCATGGAAAAAAAAACTTTGATATTTTAAGAAATGTTCAACTGTCTTTTTCAAAGTGATGCACAGTGAAAAGTGGTTTTTTGTATTTTTAACTATAGTTAGTTTGTAGAAAATTAAAATGGTAACGTTTGTAGATATGAACACTTTTTATTGAAAGATTAAAAATAAAAAATAAATTTCCACATTTTTTTTCTTCTTATACCAATGTGTTTTAGCTTTTGGGGTGTTCCCCGAGGAGTTCAGCGCTTCCAAACCAATCAGAGCGCGGACTGGTTTAGTTTTATTTAAGAGGCGTTTCATCTCCCGGGGAAAACTCCAAAACCCAAAAGCTAAAACCATTCGGTTATGCGCTGAAAAAATGTACCAATCTGCTAGACTTATGTACCCCCTGAATGTTTAATACAATATGCGTATGAAGTCTATTTATTTCACCGATTTATGGCTTTACAAATATTTTTTCAAACGGAAGCAATTTGTCACTTTTAATTATTAATTTTATAAAGGTTATAAGTAATACTAACAATAAATTTTTTTTTTACGAAAATTGATTAAATTTGTGCTTCCGGAAAATACTGTTAAAGTAATTTCATACAGTTCAAACTCAATAACGTTTTTAAAGGATTGGACCAGTAGTTTAAGAGTTGGGAATAATGCTTCTGTAACAAGGTATTTGGGTTTTGAAAAATTATTGTACGTTACGTACTACGTTATGTGTTCAACAAAATCTTGCGCTTATAATTCCGCCTACATAAGGCAGCCAGAGGATGCGCTTCAGAATGATCTTGTATTAAAGATGAACTGAAAAACAACTTGGTTTCAAGATTGCCACGACACTCATCCAAATTTGATGAGTATATGCTTTAATTTGTCAGCTGAGATATTAGAAAATATGTCAGCTGATATTAATAAATGGTAGCATTATTTACTACTGTAACGTTGTGTACACGTTTCGTGAAAAAACGGTTTTCGTTATTCGTTCAATGAGTTTTAGAGAATCATGCTGAAATTATAATACAAATCTTATCATAGCCCTTTAAACCGACCTTTCTTAATCTAGGATGTGCGGGTGAGGGAGCCAATCCTAACACTCCTGAGGCACCCTCCTAGCCACTCATGTGGCCGCTTTTTCCAGCCCCGCACATTCCTGGATTAACAAAAGGGTCGTTAAAGGATTATATATATATATCATATATATATCATAATGATTTTGATGAGTGTCGTGGAAATTCTTGAAAAACAAGTTGTTTTTCAGATGCATTACTAATTTTCAAATTTAACGAAGAGTGTCATAATGGTCCATTGAATGACATCTACATTTATTACAAATTGTAATGCATAAGTGCTTATCTCAAGTGGAGCTTCTGAACAAGCCCGGACAGTAGCGTGTTAATAAGAATAATGGATAACACTATTGAAAAATCAGTGCAAAATTTTTCGTCCACGGTAGCTGAGATTTTTTGTATGTTGTAGAAATTGGGCATAAAAATGATTTATGAAAAAATAATTCTATAATTTAATCAGGAAAGTGTTCAAAAACGTATAATTTTTCAAATTAAAATATCATTTGCTTTTGTATTTCATTGAAAATATATGTCAAGGTTGATAGTAGAAAATTTGAAAAACGATTTTTAACGATTTTAAACACTTTCATGGTGAAAATTTTGAATTTTTTTTTTCAAATAGGTTTTTGTCCGGGCTCACTTTAGCTTTAAAAACGATTTGAATATTTAAAAATTTGTCAAACTTCATTGTTTATTCCCAATTCAAAACTGAATTGTTGAAAAAAAAATAACAAATAAACATGATCAGTTAACATTTAGTACTGTTGATTAATGACATGCACGTTTGACGTGAATGACAGAATAAATTAACAGATGATGGAAGCTTGTTTTTATAATTAGAAACGTTAGTAGATTATCAAGAAGCTTCAAGTTTATGACAGACGTTGCTTTCTAAATAAGCCAATAAAGTTGCACTGTATTTCTTGTGTTTAATTTGTTTTGAAACAACTAGCGTCTTAATTTAAGCTGAGATAAACGCAAGTTCGTTTTGTAATATTTTATACAAAATAATTTGTTTGGGCATGCTGCGCAAAGATATTTTTTAATAAATAAACGTTTTGGCCCTTAACAAAACATGATAAGGTGGAGCTAAATTTGGCGGCAGGTTTCTGATCGCAAGATGAGTTTAACTCTCCGATGCATATAGCCTTTTAAAGTTAAAGCCACTATAAATCAGCCAAAAATGATGGAAAAATGATCCAGAAAAACTTCTCCTTAAGATACATTTTAAAAGTCAAGCAATGTGGAATCCAAAAATATTTCCTAAAATTTTTGGATTACGTGGGTTTAAATTGTATGACAAATTGATTGAAAGGCGATTTTCGCTTACGTTTTACTTCCGAAGAAATACTTTTTGATTCAAATTTTGAAATTAAAAAATTTCAATTAAGCCAGTTTTGAGGGAAAGGTTATAGTTTACAATTTGCAAGTAAAATGAGCTTCCTTGACAAAATCTGGAAACAAAAATATCTTTTTTGGAGAGTTGAAATATCAAATATCTCTGTTTCGATATATTAAAAGATAAAATGATATGTTTAAAAAACTATAATTTGTGAAAATCATTGCCACAGTCGGTACTTTTATACCATATTTGCCCTTAATTATTGTGATGATAATCAAATAATAAAAATTAATTTCATTTTACGACGTTTCAGGATTTTATTCTATTCTCTAAAGTAATAATTGTAACAGAAAAAACTGAATACTAAGACTTTTAAAATCTAGAGATTTTGTTCAGACAATATTGAAATAATGAGTTTTGGGCTAAAGTTATTTTAGAAAAGAGTAGCCCACGGGCAAAAATAGCAAAGCATTTGAAATTTTTTTGACAGTTCAGAGTTGGCCGGAGGGTGCTAATGAAGTAGGCTCGTATTTGATCTGTCAAAATAATTTTTGAAATTTTTTCTGAGAATGTGAAAATGACTCCTAAAGTTGCCTATTTTTAGTGCCCAAACTTGTCGGGCTTTAGTTGGCTAGATTTGACGTCTCTAAGAATTTCCTTATTGTTTTCATGTAATGAGGAACAGGAGTTATATTGATTATGGATATGGTTATCGCTATCTTTTGAAGAGCGAAAATGTCCTTCATCTATGATCTAAGGGTCTATGCATCACCTACGTAGTCAGATTTGCAGGACAGATAAAATGATAATGGGTATTTGCAGTTTCTATTTTGCTCACTTCTCGGGCCTTTTCACGTTTACTAAATAATTTCGATATTTTAACAGTCTCAAAGCCAGACTTACATGAAATTAGGTAACAAAAGTTTCATTTTGGTTATAAGCTTACGGCGTAATATTCAGTTTGAGGGCTTGTATAATTTTAAGCAAGTATAGCATCAAAATCGGGTAAATCCGGTTACCTTGACTATTAAGAAAAATATCATGTCTTTCACGGACTAAGTCATTTAGGGTATTCGTTTCGATAAAAGAAGATTTTTTTAAGTCATCTAAGCTTGACAAAATATTTCGTGTAGGTGGAACATGCATCCAGTACATTATTACATTGCGTAATAATATTTGATTTAAATATTTTTACTCATTTTTGAGTTTTAAAGTTCGACAAAACTGTTCTCTGGCCAAATTTTCTATTAGGTTTTAAATTGGATTTGATTTTCGAAAAATGAAATTTCCAATCAAGAAAAATCAGCCCGGTTTTCTTCCATTTTTACTACTGTAAAATTAACTTAGAATCCCAATGTTTAATTTTTTCAATATTTTGTCAACATCTACTTTAGACACTATACAAGAAATATCATCGGCGTAGTGTCGCCTGAATTTTATTTTCCGTTCCCTTTGAAGTCTCTTTAATAAGATGTAATCTTCGAGCATATTTATATTAAATGTTATCTAAAATCGGTAGAGTACCGAAGTATAAGTTTCTTAAAATTTGTCCGGTGAAAGGTAATATTTTTCAAAAAATTTATCAAATTCTTGGACGAAATATTTACGAGGGTCTCTGTTATACAAATCAGTATGTAATTAAACTACTTTAGGTATGTTGACACAATAAATAGCGATTTTATATCTAAAGTGATTAATTCATCGGTCCGGGGGTTAAAATTTATTTTATTCGCCAAATTGATTTTTAAAATCTTTGGTTGATATAAGTAAATAATCACATTCTCCAATAAAGGCTCAAAAATAGGGGTCGCAAGCAAAATGGAGAAGTAGCAAAATGGAGAATTCTACATTCCCAAAAAGCAAAATGGAGGAATTCTACATTTCGCTTTTAAAGCCAAAATGTGAGAATCAGCAAAATGTCGAAAAAGCTAATGTAGAAACAGTTAAATGTAGAAAAAACTAAACGTAGAAAAGTGAATGTAGAATAAGTAAAATGTAGAAAATCAGCGAAATGGCGAAACTTTGGTTAAAAACTAAAAATTCTCTAGCTATTGTTTCAAGCTATATTCTCGAAGGTTAAAAGATATATTGACAAACGGTTTTATGGTTTCATGTACAGGTATATGTCACGGGGGGGCAGGAAAAAAAACTACTAGAATATCTCCTATTAAGGGTATCCCTGCCTCCTAATTTAACATATTCTCGATGAATATATTAGCCAAAACAGGGCCTTAGGATATTATTCAGGATTAGCCACTTTGTAGAACTAGCCTTCAACTTTGCTGAAAAAAATTTGCCAAAACTTTTTTGTATTGACCACACTCCTTCACAACATTAAGCGGCACCAAGAGGCCACCTAAACAAACGGAAAAATCTAAATCTCCTCCGGGTTTTTATTTTGAAATAAACCAAAATTTTAACATAGGACTCTGCTATATTAGTATAGAAAACTTTGTAGGTCAGCTTTTGTCGATAAGTGCTATATTTATTCTTAGAATACGTAAAAAACCGGTCCAGAAATACCAGTTTTTTGGCTTTATCATCGGAAAATCTATCTTCTCCTAGGTTAAATTTCAAAATGTACTCAAATTTTTGCAAAAGCTAAGCTCTAAACAAACAAAAACTTGAAAGGTGGGTTTTTGTCAAATTACGGCCCCAAAAAACAAAAAATATGAATTTTTCAAGGTCACGTGAAAAAATTTCCGAAAAAAACTAGTGCTTCGATTTTTTCGAGTAAGCATAAAAAAGAAGCTGGGGAAACACTGAAGAAGAAAGTTGGCTTACGGTGCAAACCCCGATATAATTCGAAGTTTCAGTGGGTCAAATTGACACAAACGTTATTTTTGAACATAATTGACAAAAATACTTAGAAAAAAATCGAAAAACGCAAAAATTTTCGAAATTTTTTTTTTATGCGTTTATAACATAAACAATTTGATTTGGTGCATTTTATGACATAATACTGCAAGGAAAAATGTAGGAGCAGGGGATACCCTTAAGGGAGTACTGGTCGCATTTTAAGGGGGTTGTGGGGTGTAGAATGTTTGGAATTGCTGGGGAAAATAGCCCTCTCCTCCAGCTGACTTGAAGGGTTGAAACGGACAGATAAGAATAAATGAGAAAAAAATACGGGAGACTGAAACCTTCTCTATACCTGCAAGTTTACTTTTATGATGTGGTGAAGGATGGCTCACGCGTACCGCAGTGAAAAATTGGTAAAATAGTTCTCAATTCACACAAAAACAATAAGTGGTCAATTTTGTTTCAATTGAATAAAACATAATGTATGAAACCTTCGAAATATTTCATATTTTATTGACGTTATATCGTGAAAAATTATTCTCTGTTTGTTTTAGACGGTAAAAATTAATTCAGAAATTCTTTAAAATCGGAATAAGTCGGTCAATTTTGTTTTCAAATTGAATAAAACATAAAATGTCTTAAAACCTACGAAATATTTTCATATTTTATTGTCGTTATTTCGTTGAAAAATTATTCTCTGTTTGTTTTATACGTAAAATAGTTCATACGATATAATTTCTTTGTTGGTGAAAGTAGTTGCAGAATCATGTTTTTCGACGAGTGGTGTCTCTCGCGTCTTCCCCACCTGGCTCGAGCCAAAATAACGCAATATGATTGGTTGAAAATATTATTTCATCACTTTTAAGATTAAATTATTGTTATTGACGGATACTAGAAAAATATTTATTTTGTTCCACTCATGCATTCTTTACACCCACAACCCCCTTAAGGCCAAAAAAGGGTTTTTTAGCGTCGCCTCAATGAAATACTAGAAACAGCACGAACATATGAATTTCAGTTTAGGGATAATTGAACATTAATCTTGCTTCCACAAAACAAATCGGAGGCCTCTGATTGACGATGTTATTTTTGCGCCGTTTTGGCCCCGAAATTTTTTTGCCTTCAGTAGTCAAAGGGTTGTGGGGGTTAAGACAATTTTTTCAAATTTGAAACAAATATCTTCTGGAATCCAAAGTTTAAAGTTGCCTAAGATTTTTTTAAGATACAGTTATGGAATTTATACTATATCCCCTATTCACACTTTTGTGAATATCCCAGCCCTGATTAGGAAACGTTAGTGTGTTTTTAAGTAATAGGGCCGGGATATTCACAAAAGTGTGAATAGGGGATATATATATATATTTTTTATTTTTTAACATACCTTCAAGAAAGGAAGATTGCGCACTGGCAAATTCCTACCAAAACTGGGCCAGTTCTGGCATCTCCGCTTCTAAATTCATTATACTTCTGTCCATTATCCAGATCAAAAGAGTTATTCATTGTTCTATAGTACTAATAATACCAAGCAAATAATTTTTTTTAAGATAATGAAAACTAGAAAATTTCAAAAAAATATTAATTGTTCACTTAGAAATTTGAGAAATTCTACATTTTGCTTTTTCTACATTTGCTTTTTTCTACATTTGCTTTTTTTCCATTTTATTTCTACATTTGCTTTTTGGCCGTTTCCCAATTTCTACATTTTAATGTTTCTACATTTTGCTTTTTCTACATTCACCAATTTATTGTTGACATTAACTCAAAAAAGCAAATGTAGAATTCTCCATTTGCTAATTCTCCATTTGCTTGCGACCCTCAAAAATATGCTTCAGATATTCTTAACAGGAGCGGTTAGGGAGCGGTAACTGGTTAATATTGGCCTTAGAGGCATTTTTTCTTTCTGTATTTTTTAATGATCCATAACAATGTGCTATAGTATTAAGAGGGCCAGTTTGATCATAGAAATGTTGATAATATCAGATCCATACATTATGTGAGTAGAGCCCGGAAAGCTTCCAGTTCGGGTACAATTTTTGAAATTTTCGACTCGTTAAAAATTTTTCATTTTCAAAAAGGTCATTAAATTTGGCTTATAGACTTAAATTATAGTCTTCTTCTCGTTATATAAAGCAATACGTGGTGATTTGTCACAATATATAAAAAGTGAATTGTTTGAATTATTTTTAAATTCAAGAAAAGGTTTAATACGGTTGTCAAAGTTGAACATTTCTTAACATTTTCAAGGTTAAAAAAGTCTGGCAACGTATACTCTCAATATCGATTTCTGGTATATTGGCCTCTAATGCCCTAGTGTTAAAATTTATAAATAATTGTTGGATTTGTAAAATACTTCACTTTTTGCATGTTTATCCCAATCCCCAAATTACGTCCATAACGGATGAAGTTTTTTATCTCAACGGGAATAGATGCTGAGTTAGATTTATACATCAGCATAATTTATTGAAAAATTATCTTTGGTCCGTGAAATTAGATTATTTAGTTTTTGTGATCTCTTATTATCTCTAGTCCTCTCAGAATATGCTACGCTAGCTTCAATTTGATACTTTTTTGCTTCAAACTGACTATAATTTGAAAATTGTTTTCTAAAATTTTATGTAGAGGGCAGAAAGTTTACAAAAATAAAAACTCGATTTTTCTTCTTGGATCTTTAGTTCTGAAAAAGATTTCTTTTTTGTTCTAAACTTACAATTTTGAGGAAGACATTTACATTTTCCAAGGTGTATCTTTAGTGCTTTTGACAGTCTTGCAAAAGACGGTACGGCTTTGTATATTTGTGCATGATCTGATGTATTCTCGCGATTGTTCAGCTCGATGCAATTTCTTACAGGTACGCTCGATCTCTGCCTGTTGTACGTTTTTTATGTTCTCCGCTATAGGCGCGTTGAATTTATAAAATTGGATTTCATTTACGACGTTTCAGATTTTATTCTATTCTCAAGTAATAATTGTACAGAATAAAAAACTGAATACTAAGACTTTTATTAATCTAAGATTTTGTTCAGACAATTTCAATAATGAGTTTCGGCTGGAAGTTATTTTTAAAAAGTATTATCATTAATTTCAATAATATAATCAAGAAATTTCATTAAATCGAGAAACTAACAATTTTTCCCTAAAACGTGATTATTTCATAAATATTTTGAACTTATTTGAAAAATTTGTTGATTCAAACAGATTAAGTTTAATCAGACAAATAAAAGTAATGAGTAAAACAGAGCACTGCGCAGTTATTCAGATAAACATACATTTAATTAACCTTGCCTTTCAAACGTTTTTTTCTATAATTAAACATAAAATTTTTAGAATATGAATGAATATGAATTTTTTTCGAAAATTTAACTCTTCAACTTGATAATTAAGAAAAAATTGAAGGTTTATCTTATAAGAGTTTCCTGTAAACAACGCTCAAAGTATAGCTTCCTGAATGGCTATTATGCCTCGGCGGAACTTTTTTTATATGCTTCGGAGGTTTAAAAGAAATCTACTAGTATGAAATACGAAATATTTAGACAATGAGTCACGTGGGTCAGTCGCAGTCTCCTCCACGTTTATGTTTATACAATCCCTATGCTAAAACTAACCAACTTTCCAAAATTTTTTTAAACTACTAAAACAAGTAAAACATACTCAAACAAAAAAGACGCCTTCATTTGATGAAAAAGACCACAAATGTTTTATTTAAGCTGTAATTGGTGAGTCTGAATTTTATTTGTGAGGTTTGACACAAAGATTTTTCTTTAATTTGGTAGCGAGTGCATATTTTTTGGTTATGGATATATTTTCTGGGCTCGCCATGCTGGATTATGCACCTGCAAACCGAGATTTTTCAATTTTGATTTTAAAGTCCTAAAAGAAACCATTAATGTTGAAAAGAGACGTTTCCCAAAAATTTTAATTTTGGTTATTTAACCATTTTCAAGCAATTTAATTTATAAATTGATAAATGGAAGCATATTATATAATCTACTGACGACATTGTCCTCGTCGAAAATAAGTAATGTGATTATCATGATCTAATCATCACATAGTTATGTCAACTCATTATTTGATATTGAATATTTCTAATCGAATTCTCAAATCCATTCTCGAGTCTTCATGCTAAGACTAACAACTAAGGTTTAGTTACTAAGCTGTCACAGCTTGGTGACTGCATTTTGAAATTGTCTTATTTCAACTTAAATATTATGTTTGTCTTGGTTCAGTATAGTCAAATAAAAATTTTACCAAAGTTGGTTAGTTTTATCAGTGGATTGTGTAAAGAAAAGTGAGGAGACTGCGACTGACCTACGCGACTTATTGTCTAAATATATCATCTTTCATATAATTCGTTCAAACTCACATGCAATTATAACCAACCTAACAAATTTATCTCCTCCTTATCATGTGTTGTGTGCAGGCCAAAACGTTTTATTAACAGAAAATATTTGTTGGTGCAGCAGGCCCAAACAAATTATTTTGTATTATTTGTTATTTTTTGATTCGGTTACAACGTTTCGCTAAAGCATCTTCAGGTATTAAAATAATAAGCCTTTGTCGTCCAAGACTTTACAGATCGAAAATCTAGAAGTTTTAAGAATTGTAATTTTTAGTGTGGGCAGCGAAAATTAAAAAAAAATTTTGGATAAATTTTATTTTTATTAAATAAATAAGCATGATGTTAAGTTAAATTAGCTTTACAGTTCAAACGTTCGGTAATAAAATTCAATTTACGCTACTGATACTATCGAGTTCATTTATTTGAAAATCAATAAAAATTGTTTAATATTGTAACATCTTTTTTTTAATCATCAAAATCTGCCAAAATTTAATGTTAAAGCATTTTGATAACAATGTTGAAAATTAAATTTATAAAATTTTAATAAAAACGAACAATGCGGTTACCGCATTGCGGTAAGCTTAAAAGATATACACTGAATTTGTATAACAAAATAATGAAATCTCAACTTTTTATATTGCCGAGAATAAAAATGAGACGCAAATATATTTTTAATTTTATTTATTAATAAAAATTGGCCTCAAGTTAATATATACAGAAAGTTGTTTATCTTGTCGGAAATTTTACAATCAGAGGTGTTTAAAATGTTTAGAAATGAAGGAAATTAGCATGAACCAGCTGGTTTTGCGAGATGACCATCGCAGCACTGATTATCTTTTCTTGGTTGATTATATGGAAAAGTCGACGTATCTCCGCAGCATTCTTCAAATCTGTGAATTCCAGAACCTCTGAAACACTTCTCTTCTCGGACAAATCCTCCTTTAACCGTATGTAACGACATATCCCAATTTTGCTCATGAATAGCTAACTGTTCAGCAAGCTGTTTATCACATTGGCAGACATTATATCGACAACTACCGATTTTATTCGTGCATTCTACCCAGTTTTTACCATCCGAATCTGTATTAAGGTCCATTCTATATCCTACATCTTCACCACCGCATTGATTATCATGTTCGTCCTGTAGACATTGATAGCATTTTTTAAAATCAAAACAGGCTGTATCAATGGCGTCCAATGGCTTTCCGTATCCACCGGAGGCGATGTTGTGGGATCCTTCTGGGAGACAATAACATCCGTAATAACAATATCTACCAAATTTTTGCTCTGCGGCTAGCCATAAAACAACGATTTTCAATTGACGGAATTTTCGGATTTGATCATCAGATGCGATTCTATCGGTTCCCATAAAGGCCATGATAGCTTTTTCAAGTTCATCATCTGAACCTGCTGTGAGGCTGGATAGGACATCTTGAAGTTCATCAAGATTTTCGTTACCGGAAAGACTCATCGATGTCGCTCGTTTCGGTCTAAAAAATATTTTGACCGTTTTTACTAGAACGATTTAGTAAAAACGTATTAGAATTATCACAGACTTTTCTATTCTTTGTAGAGCTTTCAATTAATTATAATTATTTATGACACAAGATATTTTTTCTGAAGAAAAATTGTATCGAAAATAATTATATATTTTCGTAAATTTTAATTTTTTGAAGACTAGCATATTAAAATTTATCTATCGAAAACGCTACAGATTAAAGTAGTTTCACTATTTAAAAATATATATTACATCTTAAAAAACAATACACAAACCATTTTGTCAAATCTCGGGATTCAAAAAAACAATTGTTTTTAACAAAAATGATGAAAAACTGAAAATCTTCTTTGTTAAGAATGTTTTGTTAAAAATTTACTCTGCGAGAAATTTAGTTTTCTAACATATTGAAAAAATTTTCAAAAGATATCTCATAAATCCTACCTTGAAGCAATGGTGGAGACAACTGCTCCGATAACAGCTAGACATTTAAAGATTTTCATTTTCAAAAAGTTTTTATATTTCAAAATTCGATTCGAAGTCTTTTAATATCTAACTTATTGGTTATTCCAAATTTGTTTGTAATTCTAGCTTTTTTAAGGTTTCTTTTATACTAAATTATTAGGTTTTTTTCTGGCGCCAAACAGCGGAAAGGTTGGCGCTGCGGGGTATTAACTCGATAATACCGATTACATAGAAATTTATCACCTTTTGCGTTCAAGATAACTTTATTATGAATGGTCTAAGAGGAGGAGTGTTTTTCACAAGGGTCCATAAATTAATTTTTCATGTTCGTTCTTTGCAATTTTCTTGAATTTTGAGCATAATTTGATACATATAAGCCGAATCTGATCACCAAGTCGAAGCAAAAATAACACAGAGCCAAGAAATAAGCATCGCCAAAATGCAAGCCACCAAAAAATCATGGTTTGCAAGTCAAGCACTGATTTTGTTTTGTCTTGCCAAGAACGTCACTAGATAATGAGTATATTACAATACTAATCGGGAAAGCCGTTTCGAGCGGTGACTTACTGTCATTATTGTATTTAATAACTTAAACCTACGCACCACTCAAAACGGCTTCTCCGATAAGTATTGTAAAGAATAGTCCAAAGTGACACAATTAAATCTAAAATTTGGTATCCGAATTATTCATTCTTATAAATTAGCTCAAAAAGACTTTGCGAGAATTAAAAGTGCACACAAAACTTATCAACCCTTTAATGTCGACATAATTGTAGTGTAATAAAGTATAACTTATAAATCTAATCGCAAGATCGGTAAGTTTAGTTTTCTAACTTCTGAATTTAAGTGGAAATAAAAATAGTGACGAATAGTGTGATCTGAAGTAGGAACGGTGAAGCTTAATTTGCTGAACATACAGTATTTATAATTATGTTCAAATTTAAGCACTTGAAAAAATATAAATATTACTAATATTATATAAATACAAACATTTATTGTGAAAACTGTCAGCTATTGCTTGAAAATGAGAAATCGTTATTCAATTTGCTTATTATAATCATTGATTCATTCGGCTTTGAAGTTTTCTACAATTTTTTCTCGTTTCTGAAATTTTAGGTTTTATGATAGGCAATCTTAAAAATGGGTTTCATTTCAAGAAATAGCTGACAATGTTTTGGTAAGAAAATTTTTCAAGGGCTAATTAAAATAATTAAAAAATGTTAAGCGAATTTTGTTTAGCTGTTCTTACCTAAAAACGAGTCACCCGACTTGAACTTAATTCCACAAAGCTTCACTGGCGATTGGCACAAAAATGCAATCAAAACTTACGTCTTCACTTGACTTCACCGCACTCGGTTCACCGCGTTTATGTTCAAGAACTGTTTTTTTATACAAAAAAGTTACCGTCAGTTTACGATTGAACTTGCATCAAGGACGGTTACAGCTTGTTATCTTTATAAAGATTCGTGTTAAACAAGCACTTTGCAGTTATTTTCATTTGTCTAAAAATATATTGTTCAGAAAAATTCCTACTTAAAATTTCAATTTATTTTAATTATTTAGTGAGGCGAGCATCAACAGCCGCAAAATCAAACTTATTGGTATGAAATGCTGGAGACTTAAACTTGTGAAAATTTTTTCCCTCGAAATAATCTCGATAATTTTTAAATTTTCGTTTATTTGCCAACATTTTCATGAGAAATTTTATCAAAAGTTACAAACATTCTAATATTTAGCCAAATATTTTAATGTTAAAAGAACTTAAACGCCCGAAATCCTTTACGCAACCGTATTTTCTCTACTTATGTATGTAGTTCAAATATGGTTTCAAAACCGTTTACAGCAGCGTCGCGACGCGTCGGGCGTATAAGTGAAAGTTGTCTAGACAAAAATATTCACCTATTCGCCCGATTTAAGCGGTACGTCCGAGGTCAGTGTGAGAATTATGGATGATTGTTTGGTCAATTATTCGTCATAAATGCGAAAATTAATGAGAATTTTTTTTATATATATATAGATAGCGAACATATACGAAAAGATCTCTAGAATGTATTCACGTATACGCCCGACGCTGCTGTTACACTTGGTTTTTGGAACCAATTTAATCCGACTTAGTTTTAGATAGCTATTAATACATACATATAATTATAGCTATTCATACATAAAAAATAAAAACTTTCTCTGCCCACACAAATTTATTCAACTCTAGACTTTGAAATCTTTGAAGTCTTGAAAACGCTCTAACATTATTTCTTCAAAAAACTTGATATGCATCCTGCGAACGTTGTTTAGAATAAAGATATAATTTTAATCATGGCCACCTCAGAAAAAAAGAGATAACGGCCACAAAGAAAATAACGACCAGTTTCGTTCTCGCGACTACATCGAAACAGAAAACATCTAGAGTTTACAATTGTGTGTGAACAGAGAAATATAATCCCAGCTTTTTGCAAGCTCAGCTATAAAACCATACGAAATCACAAAATTAGGCATAATGAAGTCAAAAAACTCGAAACTCGAAAACTCGCGGCGGCGATTTTGGAAAACAAAGAAAAAGTAATAAAACTAGAAAACGAATTCGAAAACAGTAAGAACCTTTTATTCAAATTTTCAGATAATCCTAATCATTTTAATGTCCTACTTAAAAAAATTATACAGTCCGTTTTCAAAACTGCCTATACCTCTGATAAAAAAAGAGATCTCAAACTTTCAAAGCTTATAGGAAAAACCTACACAAATTTTAATGACGCCAAAATTATCAACAATACAGGGATAACAATACCACCAAATGTACTTTCTCTTTTAAAAAGGGGAAGCGAATTTGCCACTGGCGGGTCAACTCGTAACAATAGCAGTGATATCTATCTCGAACTTAACGAATTATTTAAAACTTTTCGAGCACAAGCAAGAAAATCAGGGGTCTCAGAAATAAATATCGAGCATATTAGATCATATACAAGCCTTTGCGGTAAAGATGTTCCCACGTGTTACACTAAGGACGATAAAATCACAGACTTTTTTAACTTCCAAAATGCGAACCCAAATATTTTATTGCTTGGGGTAGATAAAACTAACGACCTAATTTTTTTAGAAAAATCAGAGTATCATAAAAAATTAACAAATTTATTTGAAAATTCAAAATTTAAAAAACTCGAAAATTTTGATTTACAGGACGAACTAATCTCGTACCGTAGCATGCTAACGAACTCCATAGAAAACTGTCTAGGCCAGTCAAATAAATACCTTGTTCAGCCTATGAACTCTATTTTGAGCCTCTACGGTAAAGTCAAGTGCCACAAAGAAAATTGGCCTTTAAGGCCAATTTCCACCGGTTATAGTCATATTGCACATGGGGCGGAAACCTATATCAAAACCATTATAGAACCCCTTAATAAAAAATGTAGCTATGCCGTAAATAGCCAAAAATCATTCAAAACACGATTTTTAGTCGAAAAACTGAAATTTGACTCCAACCTACATGAAGTAGTTTGCTTTGATATCAAATCCATGTACCCCAGTATTAATATCACTAGGACAGTGAGTTATATTTTGATAGAAATATT
>SCLH01000552.1:153427-167779 GCA_004367855.1 Oikopleura vanhoeffeni | reverse complement strand
ATTTTTGAAACATACATTAGAAAGATCTATCTTTGATCTCACGATTCCATTTGACAGTTTAGTACCACTCTCACCAACCATCTGGTTAACCGCGGTTAAAGACGAGTCCCTCAGCTTTTTTCAAAGAAACAAGGATCCTAGAGCTTATATCGGAAAGTTTTGAGATTTGGTGAGAATCTAGAAAATTGTCTGATTTTGAGTGAATCGTTTTTTTTTCGATTTTTGCCTCAGGGGTCAGGAATTTGGCTGAATGTGCCGAAAAAGGGTGTTTTTTGGACGTTTTGATAAAAGGCTTTTTCTGTGGAAATGCCAGAAACGTCATTTTCGGAATGTAACAAGCCCTAGGGGTGGTGAACATCGAATCGGTCGTAATTTTTTTGAATTTTGCCCTGATTGGCTGTAAATTGACAAAAAGTGCGCGAAAATGACAATTTTCAAAATAAAAGTGATAATTAGAAAATTTAAATGTCACCAGAAGATTCCTTGGGTATAATTTGCTGGATACGATATTAGCAACTATCGTCTGATTTTGACCACAGCGGATTCTAAAAGTAAACTAAAGTTTTGCATTAAAATTATGATTTGATCTCTAGCACTGTGTGTATTGAAAATCAGACCATAGTTGCTAATATCGTTTCCAGGAAATCATACCCAAGGAATCTTTTGATGACATTTAAATTTTCTAATTATCATTTTCATTTTCAAAATTGTCATTTTCGCGCACGTTTTTGTCGATTTACAGCCAATCAGGGCAAAATTCAAAAAATTACGACCAATTCGATGTTCACCATCCCTAGGGCTTGTTACATTCCGAAAATGACTTTTCTGGCATTTCCACAGAAAAAGCCTTTTACCAAAACGTCCAAAAAACACCCTTTTTCGGCATATTCAGGCAAATTCCTGACCCCTGAGGCGAAAATTGAAAAAAACAAACCGGATTCACTCAAATTCAGACAATTTTCTAGATTCTCACCAAATCTCAAAACTTTCCCATATAAGCTTTAGGATCCTTGTTTCTTTGAAAAAAGCTAAGGGACTCGTCTTTAACCGCGGTTAACCAGATGGTTGGTGAGAGTGGTACTAAACTGTCAAATGAAATCGTGAGATCAAAGATAGATCTTTCTTATGTTTGTTCCAAAAATCAACAGTCTGCATTTGTCTAACCGTACTAAGCCTCTGAAATCGCAAAAATCACTGACACCACCCCCTTAAACAATTAACATATTTTTTTCAAAATACAATTTATTAGAAAACATGTTTCTATCAAAAAATATCACAATCCGATTGAAAACCAGAATTTAACCACAGCCATAAAAACATTTTAGTACATTCTTGTTAATAATTCCTGAGTCCACTAATCCTTTAAGTAATACTTTTAGTTATTGGAAATGAAGAACGAAGTTCCGAAAACTTTGAGGAGTCTTTAAACTTGGAGCGCCCGATTGGAGAGCAGGATCTCCAATCAGTGAGGGCAGAGAACCTCCCGACAGAGGAACTTATCCTGAATCAGATAGTGGAGCAGCCAGTGATGGACAAGGACAGCTTCCTGCCGATGGTAAGTAAATAATAGGGAAATTTTCCTGAAACAATTTTGGATTTGTTCCTCTTGATGCTATAACTTTAAGATTCTTAGTTAATTAGATTTTCCAAATCCTTTTTTTTTTGATATTCAAAATCGTCTTCTGAAAAAACGCCTCAAAAACGGTGGACTGCTATTGAAGCTGTCTAAATTGAGATAAAATGATATTTTTATTGCCTTTTAAAAAGTTGAGGCAGAAAACAAATGTGGCCAGAATTCAATTTGATACCATTTCTACGAAACACTCGAAATTTTAAAAATTTCAAGATACTCGAAGAAACCGAAGTTTAACTTAAGCACGTCGAAAAAAATTTCATGAGATGAATAAAATGAATTTAATTCGGTGGTCCTGACAGCTTAAAAATTCGAATAGTTTCTATGATTTTTTTTTAGTATGAAATTTTGTCGATCACAAAAAATTTCATATGACGAGGAAAATACTATTAACTGTTAATTATATATAATTTAACAATTTGCTGGACAAAAATTCTTTAAAGTTAGTCGGCGAAACATTCGTATTTTGAAACTTTGAAAGTTAACCGATGAAACAATTTCATCTTCATTTTTATGAATTATTTTAAGGTGGAGAGAATACAGGAACCACAACCAGAGCTTCCACTGGAACAACCACCACTGCAAGTACAACCAGTACAAGTGGAAACAGTACAACCATTGCCCCCGCTAGAGAGTTCTAATCCTCTTGAGCCCGTTATTGCCATGGACGGTGGTGGTGTTGGACAGCAAAAACGACTCGATGGATCTGACGATTCTGAACCGTTTTTTAATCCAAATAATCAAATGAATCAAGGGTAAATTTGTGATTTAAACAAGTATTAGTAAAATTTTGGAATTTTTTTAATTTGATATAAAAGTCCTCGCTCCCTTACTAGTACAAATACGAACGCCAAAAAAGTGTTTTAGTTGGAGAATTTGTTAAGTAACTTTTTAATTTTTAAAAAATTTCTTCTTAATTGTATTTAAACTCGAATTTAAACGGAAAAAGTTTTGTTTACAAAAGTTTTGTTGTACAACGCAAACTATTTTTTGTGAAACATAGTGTAATCCAATTTTGAGACGCAGAGCTTTGAAGCCTGCTGATTTGCCCAGACAACAGTCTCCTATTTTTGGCGTTCCAAACTATTTGAATCATATGTTTTTGAGCCTGGAATTTTTCCTTGGAAAACCAAACAAGTTTTGAAGTTGTACTTTTTAATAATTCAAAAACCATAATAGTTCGAGGACATCTTTAGAAACATATTAAAAAACGTTAAAATTTTTAAGTGCACGGGTCTTACGACTCTGTGAAGAATAGATAACGTTTTTCATAAATTTTTCGTATTTATTTTACTTATACACCAAAAATAGCATTGCGAAAACTAAAGTTAAATATAGTAGTCACTTTGTTATAGTTACCCCTATTATAGTCACCTTCTATCTCTTATAGTTATCTTTTTTTAAAGTTCAGGGGTAACAATAACAGAGTAACTACTGTTAATAATTTTCGTCTGGTATAATCTTATTACAACTCTGGTCAAGTAATTGAACACCAATATGTGTTATTTTTTGTCATGAAAATTTTTCAAGCATCAGTTAAAAAATTTTCAACGATAATTTCTAATTTCTCTTATAAAAAAACCCACCGACGATGGTTAACCGTATATCTGAAATCCGGTAAGAGGGCCAATTATTAGTAAATCCAGTCAAAATGTCAGTATTATTTATTAAATAGGCCCTCTTCCCGGATTGACAAAAATTTGCGTGCTTTATAAATATGTTTTTAATTCATAATTGAAAAAAAAAAGAATTTTAAACAATTATTTTAATTTCAATAATCAATAAATAACTGGATTATCACCGTTTTTTCAAAATTACTAGTAATTCAGGTATTTTTCAAAGGTTTAACAAATAGTTTTGGTTATCTTTCTGGCTCTTGTACAATGTGTATTCATTTTTGATGATTACCTACGCATATATATTCAATACTTTTTTCATGAGCACATAATGTTCAACTAAACTTTTCCGTAGTTACGGAATGAATGGAATCGGTCAAATGGGTCAGAATCAATTCTATAACCAAATGAATGGATTTCCGCAAATGGGAATTAACCAATTGTACAACCAGCAACAAATGTTCGGTCAAAACGGTCATGGTATACAAAACCCAATGGCCAATCAAATGCAAAATGTCCAAACTCAAAATCCTACAAAAGATCCTGATGAAGTTTATCAAATTCAGAAACGGCCGACTGCTCCTTTGGCTTCTGGGGCATGGCCAACTGACTGTAATCATCTGTACAATCTTGGTGCTAAACAAAATGGAGTATATATTGTGAAACCAAATCAAACGTCCGAAAAAACCTACAAAGTCAGGTAAAAACATAAATTATGTTACATACATGTAATATATAAATTATATGCATTACCGACCCTCAGAGTATTTTTGATAATAAGCATTTGATTGGTTTAATCTGACCAATGAAATCGGCCTATTTCGCAATTCAGGGTTTTCGATTGGGTGATAATATCTTGCGTTGTTTGTATCATTTAAATATTTAGGCTCTGTACTCTGAGGGTCGGTAATCCATATATAATAAATATAAATTATATAGAATATAAATATATATATTAAGTTTTCGTCCTTTTTCTTGATTTCTCACGAATTATTTTTCATGAATTATAGTTCTACATATTTTCAATTGGAAATTAAAATTGAATTTACTTAATTGTCAAAAATTAATATATCATTTGCGATAATTTGAAGATTTTTCGAATTTGATACATTTCCAAAGCGGCGATGTGTAAGCTCTTTAGTTAACGTGGGACCAAAATATTCGATCGATGAAAAATAGAAAAACGAAACAAAAAATTAAGAATGGGAAAGTCAATAATTTGATTATAAAATAAATTTTCTGGTATAAAATAAATCATACGTGAAAAATTGATGTTTATAAAAAATAAAAAAAAATAACATAGAAACGTTATAATTTGAACTGCAATTTATTCAATATTTGAAAAAAATCTGAAAATAATTGAAAAAAGTTTTAAAATTTTGGGTGATTTTCAGTACTTTATTAAGTGCCTTTCTTGCTTAATCGTTATTTAATGTTATTCTTGGCCATATCGTGTTTAATTTCTCCCTTACTACTAGTCAAACGATAATTTGTCAGTTATGATAAATAGTAATCTATGTTCGTATAATTTGTATAAGTGATTTGTACGGAAACCATCTTGGCTTTTTGTGGTTTTGTGATAAAAATAAGAAAAATTGTTTCCGGAACTATTGTTTCATTCTCAGTACATCCCTGGCAATTACGCGCAAATACCTCTTTTTTTTCTACCAATTATTTATATTTTGTAAGTCATAATTTATTGAATTATAAAATTTGATAAAAAAAAGTTTATGTGGCAATTTTGAATTTGAGCTTATGTATTCCCGCTTTATTTGGCCTTGACAGCTGATTGTTACCTCAACAAACGATCAAACAAATTTAATCGATAAACAAAATAGGAAACAAACTTTTTTGAATTTTATAACTATTGAATGCATAATATCAATGAAGTTACAGTCAAAATAAAACTCAATAGACTCTGAAGACTTAAAACGTTATTAAACCACCAGCCCAACCATTAATTTCAATTTATTTATAATTTTTACTTTTAAGGAAAGAATCAAAGAGAAAAAAATAGACAGGGGTCAAAATATCTTGTAATATGGGCAATTAAAATTTTAATTAGGAATCGCCCTTTATGTCTTCTCCAATTCAATTTATTTATTTAAAGATTTAGTTTAGCATGAAAAAGAGGACAAAACAGTATGTTACATAATTATATACATGATGTATTTTGTATTGATATGGTAAATTGTAATATGTTACATATATATATGTAAATTGTAATTGTATTATCGATTGTTAATTGTATATATCGATCACGGGACTTCCTGGTCGTTTTTGCTAGATTTAGCTAGAAATTTTAAATAATTCGGCGTTGATAACGACTCATCCGATAACATTATAGAAAGCCCAAACGGAGCACAAATATTAATGAAGGATAATTGAAAACAATTGGTCGATCGGAGCACTTTTAGATTATTTTTTGAGATTACTGAAATTTTTTAATTGTCAGTTTTGTTCAAAAAATTGAGGACCATGCTAAAATTTTCATCACATTTTGACTTTATCTCTTGATAGTTTGTGCTCAGTTTGAGCTATTAAAGACTAATGGGATAACGCGTTTTCAAAGAGCGTATATGAAAAAAATTGACTAAAATTTAGAAAAAAACCTCGGAAGTCCGCTTATTTGATATTATATATATAATATAATTATATATAATATTCTATTCCGAGTACTGTAGATCAAAAATTGCCTAAGGTTAAATACAAACCAATTGTGTGTTCAATTCAGGGATTTTGATTGTCTGGTTGGCCCTCCACTCTTCGTTTTGTATTTGGTTTGGTATTTTTACCTTGTAATTTTACCTTGTAATGGTTTGTATTTTTACCTAGGCATTTTTGATCTACTGTACTCGGAAAAGGATATAATTCATAGTTTTGAAGTTGACAATTAACTCTAAATTTTAAAGGCTTTGAAAAATAAGCTTATAAATAAATCAAAACCAAATTTTCATTTTTCATGCACTGTGAATCACAGTCTGTGATAAATCAGAAAAATAGGGTTTACACCTGTACACAGTTCAAATTTTGAATATTTTTCCATATATATTTTTCATTATACTTATGAGCAAATATTTCGATCAAAATTTCTGGAGAGTAGAAGCAATATTGGTTATATTAACTTGGTTAGTATAAAAATACAGTTTGCGAAAAATCAAATTCCAAATTAATCGCACAAAACATCATATAAATGATTATATTTATAAGAAATTAAGATGAAATAAAAAATATTTTCAAATAATTAATCATTACAAACGTTTCGGATTTTTGTTCCATTTACATAGTAAGAATAGCGGAGAAAACTGAATTAATGAACTTGAAAAAGTTCTAGAATTTTATAAAAATCAGTCATAATAGAGTGAGTATGTAAATATTTCGGGAATTTGGACTACTAGTTTAAAAAAAATATTATTATATTAAGTTTCAGAATTCCGAGAAATAAAATTCATTTATTTAGTTTCCACATTTTTCAAGGTCAATTTATCAAGTTTTTTCTCTGTAAATTCTTACTGATCAAAGTGGAATAAATAAATTCGATACGTCGACTAAAATGGACTAAAAATCCGAAACGTCGTAATTATTTGATTATTTCAAAAACATTATCTATGTCGAAGAGAAAATAAAATTATGTTAGAGATATTTTTATTTTAAATTACTGGAGAGTGGTCATTAGGAGGAAATCAAGTCAAAATTAAGTCTTCATGTTTTAACAGAGCCACTCATCCTTAATTATTAATATTTCTTTAAACTTCCTTGACAAGAGCTTGATAATGCGAAACGTCGCAGAGAATAAATTATTTAAAATTATTTTTTTTAAGATGCGAATTCAAAAACTCCGGGGGTTGGACTGTTATTCAACATCGATTCGACGGATCAGTCGATTTTTACCAAAACTGGGAATCTTACAAAAAAGGTTTTGGCTCTGCTGACGGAGAATACTGGCTCGGATTGGAAACTATTCATGAACTAACAAACCAAGGCGAAAGCAGAATACAAATCGATTTGACCGATGTTGCTGGACACAAAACTTTTGTCGAACATGAAAATTTTTATTTAGATAGCGAGGCGAATTTGTACAGGTAATTATTAACAATTTCATGTTACTAATTCAAAGTAAGTTGCGGTTTTTATTGGGAGTCCCAATTTGGGACCCAATCAAAACTTCGAGTGGCCACTGGCCAGTTCTAACGGAAGCTTTTTCTGGCATTTAACACCCAAGATCAATTTCAACAGCTTTTTTTGAAATACTGCCAAACTAATTCTTGAGATCATTTTTCCATTGAAGTGATTTTTGGACATAATTTCAATTAATTTTTTATCTAAACAATGTATATTTAAGCATTTTTTGAGTGTTTTCATTAGAATAGAGTTGTTGCCCTGCTTTGCGATAACATTGAGTAGAGAAAATGGTCAGTGTGCGGATATAATACGTATTATCAAATAAGACTAACATAAGAGTTTGAAGATTTAAGTTTTTGTTTTATTTAATGAAATTTCGCACAAAAAAAATTGATTAACTGGAATTTTTTTGTGCGGTCAAAATGAAGTTCAACATTTGTCATGAAAAAATTATATGCGGTCTTAGTAGAGAAATTGAATCAACTTCGTTGCGCATATCAAAACAATGAATGGATATGTTATCGAACTGTAGAACTAAGGACCGCCCACTGGAGATTTCGATTTCCTAAAGTTATCTCAATTTCCCGTTTGATTCCACCAAGTGGTGAATATAAAAAATTGTTTCTATAATAATTTCTGTTATCAAATTACATATAAAGAAATTTCTCCAGTTGTCCATTCTTCTTTGGTCGTGACTCACGACTCGTGAGGTCAGCGATCCAACCTCTGGGCTTTGTGTTCCGGGATCGATACCCTTTAAAAGCATTATTTTTAATACAAGACTTTAACATTAGTTTAGCAGTAGTTTTGGGTTAAAAAAGGGTGGTATACTATTTTCGCCGGGAACTTAAAATATTTTTGCATTGACAACAATAGAAATTCTATTATAGAATTATGAAAGTGTATTTCTGACAATGTGTGTGATATCAACACACCCATATTTCAATTGTATACATTTTAATTCGTTTATAAGAGAGATTTTAACGCCTACGCAATTTTCATAGCAAAAGATAGGAGAAAAATTCCCGGCGAAAAAAATTTCCAGCGAAAATAGTATACCTCAAAAAAAGTGGTCTTGCCTGTCACTGCCTAAAAATCATAATTTTTTTCATTCTCAGCTTTGAATTCTACGTCTGCTCGAATAGTTTCCTTTGACATCCTACCTGGTAGCTGCTAGCAAAATTTCATGAAGCTTTTTTTGTAGACGTCCGGCTGTGCACAATGTTTTCGCCACATTTCCTATGAACACTTAAGTTTGTAGTAGCTCGCGGGGTCTTTCAATAGTTCCTTTCAATGATATAAAGTATTTAATGCCCTGCTGATTAATGCCGCATCAATGATGCGGTATTTAAAAAAAATGTAAATAGTTTGGCCGCCAGACAATGTAATTTTTCGACACAATTTCAATGAATTTGTTGCATTGGTAAAGCACAATGGTACCAATTTAACTAATTTAATTGCAATTTTTAATAAAATATGAAATCAAGAATTAATTTTTCTAAAATTCTGACATTAAAAATTAATTTTAACATAAGTTTGAAATAAGAAATTAATTTAAATTAATTTATGAAATTAAACATTTTATTTCTAATTTTTAGAAAATTAGCTATTTGACTAACTTAAACGTACGATAATGTATGTGTAATCGCGACATTGTCAAATTAATTGAAATTGTGTGACAAATGTCAATTCAAAATTATGAGGGGGGGAAATGTCCGAATCGACATTGCGAAAATAAATGTGAATTTTGACATTGTGTGTAAAATTTCATAATATTTTGCGAAAGGATCTTTGAGCAAAAATTATGAAATTATACACACAATGTCAAAATTTTAATTTATTTGCAATGTCGATTAGGGCATTTTCACATAATTTCGAAGTGATTTTTGGACACAACTTCGATAAATTTGTTGCATCGGTAAGCACAATGTCACAAATTTAATCAGTTTCATTGTAATTTTTCAATAAAATATGAAATTATGAATTAATTACTCAAAAATTCTGACCTTAAAAATTAATTTCAAAAATTTATGAAATTAAACATTAAATTGCTAATTTTTTATGAAATTACCGATTAAAAACCCGATAATATACGTAAAACCGCGACATTGTCAAATTAATTGAATTTGTCTAATAAATGTCAGTTTGAAATTGTGTCAATAATTTTTCTTTATTAGAAATATTTTAGGCTGCATGTTGGGATCAAGCGACATGGTGATCTAGGAGATTCTTTCCAGGCCCAATCTGGAGAAAAATTCAGTACTTATGACAAAGATAACGATGGATGGAACGGAAATTGTGCAACAGACCTCCGTAAGTGTTTTGAAATTAGGGTGCGAAAATCAAAAACTGTCAGATACGTAAAATTTATGAAGGATGTAAAATTTTTCATTTAAGTTTTCGAAATTTTGAAGTCTTAGCTGGATTTACATCGGTTTTACACAATGAAAATTTCGACCGAGTTGTCAATGTATTTTCTTATGCTTGTTTCGAATATATCCATTTGTATTTTTCAATCAATAAGTCACACCAATTTAAAGAATTTCTTGAGCGCTGAAAAGCCAAAACTACTTCAATTTGATTTTTGGCCATCTTTTGGTAACAGCGAAAAACCTTCTATCCAAAATTTTTGTTTAAGGTACCCTTCATGAATTGAGGCTCAAACAAAAAAGTCAGAATTTAATTCTTAAAGTTTTTTTCTGAAAATATGGATAATTAAAAATAAGCTGGTGGTATTTTAAACCCGATACAAGGTTATGAAAGAACTTTTTAGACATTTCGAAAATATCTTGTCTTGATTTTAAGCATTTTAATAAAAATTTATTGATTTTCAGGAATTAAAAGTACAGTTTTGGAAAAGAAAAAATAGTCGAAATTTAGGTTTTGATAGTAACAGCTCTCCACAAACTCACTAGCTTTGGATTTATATAGGTTTGATATAGGTTTGAAATGTGCTACTAAAAAATCCAAGGAGAAATAGGCTTTTGCGCGAGACCTTCAAAATCAGCTCAAAAAAACGTTTGTTGGCTATTCCGGAGCAAATTTATTTCAAAATTTTGAAAACGATAGTAACAGACCTGCGAACGTATTGGTTAATAAAAGCGACAAAAACTTTTCCTACCTTCAAAACTCACGGAGGAATAGGCTTTTTGCGACAAAAAATGACTTTATTTGGAAGCTCTTTCCTAATAGGTCGAGCAATCAGTGATCTTTAATTATAATTCTGGATTTTTGTTCAAATATTACAATTTGTATTTAACTATTTGATTCCACAATGTGTAGTCTTTACTGACGGTTATCTCGATAAAATTTGAGATAACCTCAAGACCTTGGAAACCCCAGTTGAAATTATAATAAATCAACTTTCACATTATTCAAGATGCGGGTGGCTGGTTTTCGCGCTGTTCGTATTCAAATCTTAATGGTCGATTTTATCCAACTGGTAAAAGTGGGAGTTCTGGTGATGGTATTTATTGGGCCAAATTCCCTGTTGATTTCAGGCCACCTGATGACTTAAAACCAGACGTTCACCTCAGCTCGTATCACTATTCAATGATTTCTGTAACTTTGTCGATTCTTGTAGACCCAAATAATTAGAGTGTCCAAATAAAACAAAGACGTTGGCACGAAAAAATTTTATAAATTTATTTAAAACCATTCATTTAAGATATGACTTCCAACAGAAAATTGAGAGGGTTGTGAGTTCCATTAGGTCTGAACAGTCGATAACACGAGGTTAATTTATTTTCTTAACTTTTTAAAATTCTAACATGTCAATTAAAAACTTTTATAATACATTTTAAAATGATGAATTGTTGGCTTCCAAACCCTACAACCCCTCTTAGTCTTTGTGGGCATATGAATTTATAAATATCTGTATTGAATTATTAACATCAGGTTTTTTTTTTATTTTTCTGAAAGACTCTGCGATATGATTTGCCGAATTATTTGGACCAATCAGATCACTTTGTTTCAATTACACTTGTAAGTGAATCATACTTTAGTTAACTAATCTATATTGATTCACAAAAGCACACAAGCCAAACAGCCAACATAAATTTAGTATGTTAAAAACGTAATAGAAATGTTCACATTGAAATCATATCAATTTATTTTAACTATTTATTCTTTCATTACCTAGTTTTCCGATTTTGGGCATGTCTATATTCGACAACCCTCTCATATAAAAATTCAATTCAACTACACCAATTTTTCTGTCTAAAATTAAATAAACTTGTACTTTTGAAATTTTTAATTTGATCACCAACCTCAGTCCACACCAGGAACTTGAAGCAAAGCATTTAAAAACAAAATTTTCGCAGTTTATTTTAGGCAATGATGTTTTGATATCACCATTATTTTATTATTTAAAAAAATTGTTTATTAGAGATGAAACAAAGAATTATTTTTTGAGCTGAGTTAAAAAGCTAGAAATTAATGGTGAGTTTTGCAGCGTACATTTATATCAATTACGAAGCCTCTTGTAGATTATTTGCCATTCTTGTGTTATAAAAAGCCTTGATGAAAAAAAACAGGAGGCCTCGTGATAGATATGCCAAAGTATCCATTGCTTTTTCAGCTTTTTCTGTATGAAATGATTATTATAATATTTACTGAAATATCAAATGAAATTGAATTGTTTCAAAAACGAACTTCATGAACAGAATCTGATGTAATTTATCATGAGGTTATTTTTTCCGGGACGAAAAATCTCAAACTTCCCGACCCTTGTTGATCAGATTGCCATCGGCTTATTTCCAACGGCCTATTTTCAGTCTTCTTATTTCTTTCTTCTTATTAGATTTGAGCCAATGTCCATTCAACTCGTTTTTTCTGATTTCGATCTTGATTAATTACATGTTTGATCAATTTCGTTGAACCATCACCAGTGGTGATTCACCACGGTATAGACAATTTTGCTGAACAAACTGAAAGTAAAATTTTACGATAAATTTGGAATTATCAGCAGAATTCAACCACATTTTAAATTTTAGTACTTTTTATATTCAGTAGCATGTTTAGTTGATTTATATACTTTTTTATTGCTAAGCATATTGATTAAAGGTTTCTTTTTTTCTTTAGAAATATTCGGGCATATTTTGTTACTCTAAAGTAAAATGTTTTGATGAATTTTAAATGACCAGCAGGATTTTATCGCATTATTATTTTTATTGCTTTTCTAAGCTTATATAAACTCAACAATTCAATGTTCATTCGATACCTGTTTATCGCTGGAATATGTCATTAAATTTTTCTTGTTTTCTTTTGAAATCTTCGGGCATACTTTGCTTTTCTGATTTGTGTTCTTCCAAATTATTTTTTAACAGCATAAGCATTGGTCTTTTAAGCAGTTTCTACCAATATTACGCTTAAAAACATAGGTTAGAAAAATTTTCGAAAATGAAGTAACTTCTTGCAGCAATATGAATATTGCCTAGAAATAAACTTCTGATAAGCTCAGAATATATGCGGATCAAAAAAAGCTTAACCCCTCACACCCTTTGACTATCTGAAGGCAAAAAAAATTTTCGGGAGCAAAAACGGCGCAGAAATAACATGTTCACAGACCTACATTCAAATATGTTATGGAGCTTGCAATTTATTTCGCAAAATATTGTTGAAAATTTTAATACGAGTAGCCGTCGAAGTTATTTTTTTTTAGGATTTTCGCCAAAATTTCTTAAAAAATTAATTGTGTGAAAACGATACATAGTTTCGAAATTCTGAGGAAGCCAGTTTTTAGAAACGTATTTGAGGATTATTTTGATATAAGTTTATTTTTTCTGCTGTCTCTATACGAAGAATAATGTTTTAACAAGTGATTTTTATGAAACTCAAAATAATGAAAAAAATATTCTTCCAAAAATTATTTTTCGAAAGAATTGAACAGCAATTTAAACGCCAAATTTAAACACCAAATAAAGCCGAAAAAAACAAATCAATCAAATGTAGAACATAAGGTGGTACTGATTTTGAGTTTTCAGCGTGCATAAGCAATGATTCTGTTCACTTTTACTGCATATATTTTGACGCGCCGGGCGAATGAATAATTGTTTTGTAAGCGATCGAATATCATATTTCAAATCTGAGACCAGTTTTAAATGCCAGGTTCATTGTTAATTTGAAACTCATTGTCATGGTGAAAAATTATGGTTTCAAGAAATACAAGGTGAGTGAACTCTGTTCTCCGCAGTTACCTAGTGTACAAACTTCGAAATTTGTAAATGTTACGTGTTATTCACTTAATTCTATTCTTGATCTCAATCAGTGACAAATACATAAATTGATATCTTTTCCAGTTTTCCCGTGATAAGCGCTCAAAGTACTGCCTTCAGATAGGCTTTTGGGTGTGAGGCGAAGTTTTCGTTTCTGGGTGTGAGGAGGTTAACGGGTGTGCTCAGAACTCCTGAACAACGACGTACTCAGCTCGTGGTGATATATTACAAGTGTTAATTTACCACCCAACTTTGAAAAATCATGTTTTTATTACTGAGTTAGTTATGACTGACATAGTAATTCATTTTGAAGCTCAAAAAAATTTGTGGTTAACCCTTGGAAGCTCCACTTAAGTGGTGCTGAAAAAATTGAATCTGCTGATTCGATGAAGAAGAAGTCCTGGAATTTTTTCGATCAAACCCACATGAGTTTCAAAAATGGCAGTTAAAATTTTCTAGGACGTCTCGTTCAAAAATTATTTAATCTTACTTTTTGACAATTTCTCTCAAAAAACTCTAAAATGTGTGCTTCTCAAATAGTTAAGGGGATACCCGACGGAATATTTTGCGCTCATTTAGGGCCAATTTTAAAAGTGACTCAAAAAATTAAATCAAGGCGATTTAAAGAAAAGAGAAAAAATATTTTATTTGGAAAAAAATACGAAATCACTTTTGTTATTATTTCGACGTACTCAAGTTATCTAAGTGTCAAGAAGGAATTTGAAGGTTTTGAAAACATGTACACATATGTATAAAATTAATCTAA
>SCLH01000552.1:137502-152405 GCA_004367855.1 Oikopleura vanhoeffeni | reverse complement strand
TCAATTAAATCTAATACATAGGAAAATAAAAAATGATATACAAACATGGTGGCGATGTTTTTTGGCAAGATGTGCCAAATTTCGATTTTTTCGAAATTTCTAGAGTTTGAAATTTTTTTTCAAATCTTTTAAAATTAAAATAAAGACATAAATAGAGTGAACTTTTTGGAGAAATTTCATTTTCTTACCAATATTAGTTAGTCCAGGGATGTATTTTGAATTGTTGAAAACTCGTTTTTTAAAATCGTTATATAAGTGAGTTCATAAAATTTGGGAGATTAAAAGTGTATTCAACCGAAAGCTGAGATTACGTTGTTTTTTTTGATATCAGTTACAAGTCTGTGCGATGTATTGTTTGTATCCAGCGCGCCCACGAAAAAACCCTTTATACCGTCGGGTACCCTCTTAAAGGGTGTGGGCGTCGATAATTGGGCTCTTTTTTTACACATTTTCAAGTGAATTTTCTGAGAAACCTGGCTTCAGAAATAATTAATGTTTTAACCAAATACGTAGTGAAACTCTTGAGGAAGTTGTCAGTTCTATTCAAGTCATCTGATACTTCAACCTACGCTCAAAAAATGAATTTCAGTAAGCGTCCCTAAACGCACTAAAAAGCCTACTCCTCATTCATCTCTATCCTTTTTTATTGATATTTGCAATTTAGAATGGATTAAAATACTTTATTACCAAATTGAAAGTTTTTTTTATGAAAATTTTGCTCTAGTGGTCACAACAGCTTATTTGGGAGGCTCGCGCAAAAGCCTACTCCTCCTTTAAAAGTATGTATGATTATTATAAATTCGTGCTTCAGAATCCCGCAAAGGCTCAAATAAGGTTCAAAGAAAGCCCTTTTTTATTTTTGTCTCCAAAGTCTCATAAACACTTGTTGAATTTTCTTTTTGTTGAAATTCTGAACTATAAATCTTTCTAAAACCTACTCTATTTGAAAAATTCAAAATTCAGAAGAAATTCTGGGAGCTTAAAAAACTCAGTGACAATATTGTTTGGCGTTGCTAGTAGAGTATGAGGTTATCTAAGATCCAATTATCGTCACCTTATTTGACCTTTATTTTCAACCCCGAAAACCGGCTTTTCTTGAAAATCACAAACCAAAAATATTAACAAGTGAAAAAACTTGAGCAGAAATTTCTACAAAATAAGTTGTATCAAAAAGTATTCAATTTTTATTGTGCGAACGTTTTTCGTATATCATTAATTAAGTATTCATTATCAAGCAAAAATTTACATATAAAGTTTTTTCTTAGAAACACACAGAGTCAGAAACATTCGAAGTCTAGAAATCTCAAGAACCTTAGCGATGGGTGTAAATTAACAAAGAAAAATAAATTAAAAAAAATAATTGAAAGCCCGACTTTCAAAAAAGCTGTTTTTTTTCATTACTTCAAATCGATTTTAAAAATGAACACCTTTATGAGTGGCTGTGCTCACACGGGTTAACCCTCGACCCACGAGCGTGTTTCAGAACACAGAGACCAAATTATTTTTGGGAAGTCTCATTTTGCCGGCGGAATATCGGAACAGACCCCCGATAGTTCCCTTATTTTTAATTTCAAGAATTTCGGTGAGTTCTAGAAATTTCTCATCAGACCGGAAATGCATTATTTAGGATGCAATTGTTTGTTAGGGGTGGTCAGGGGCTAAGGATTTTCGGTCTTTTTGACTTTCGAACTTATAGTTAAGAACTTAGAGATCATAGGTTACATACTTTACGTTTTAGAAAGCTCAGACAATCATCGTCATATTGACATCGTAACGATTTTCAAATTTCGGTAGCCTATAGGGTATTAAAGGTTGGAAAGTGACGATTTTTTAAAGTCCGATTCTCCTCGCTGAATATAAGTGAAATTTTATTTGAATTCTACACTTGAGGAAACTATAAATGTCAATAAATTTGGACAGGATTTTTGACATTTTTCTTGAAAGCTCTTGAGCGCCAAATATGCTATTCAGGTAAATTTTTCAAAAACGATCTCTTCAGCAATTTTATACAGATTTTTTAAACATGTAAATACTTCGGCTTAAAACTTTTGAAAAAACCTGTTGGAAATGTTTTTAATAGTTCATTTGTTTAACTAACGGTGCACTTTTACGAGTAGTAAAATATTTTTGCTCTAATCATCTAAAAACCCTGAATATATGTAACTACCTTGGGAATTCATTTTTGATTGTTTTAGGCCGTATTCTGCTGTAGTTTTTCAGGGAGAGTATAAATTCGATTTCAGTTTGATTTTTCATGACTTTTAAAATTTGTAGAAATTAAGTCAATTTTCATAATTTCTTAGATAATTTTGTCGTTAATAACAATGTGGAATAAAACCTTTTGATAGTCTACAACAATTTTTTAACTTTTGTGCCCGTGTGAAATTGGAATTGACAATGTTTGAAGTTGTCAAATAAATGTTGTTTGTTGAGATCTACTAATCACACTGCGCGGTATTCTCAGAGTATCGTAATCCAAAGCCATGCTGTTGAAAAAAAGACGGAAACGACTGGTTTAAAATTTTCTTTGTGAACCCTAATTAATGGTCGGTGACACATGAAAAATTAGCTATGATTTTTTCATATTGGCTCTATGATGTAATTTGAAACTTGATGGCGCTATTTTTTTGTTCAATATATAATGATCTTTTTAAAAATAAATATTTATAAGAAATTTGCCAAAAAACAAAAATTGGAGATGCCAAGAAAACCAAAATTTTGAACATTCTTTTGCCGACTCTACAAAGGGATTACGTTCAAAGTTCAAGAAAAGCCGATGGACATAAAATTGATTTGTGTTTCGCTCCCGCAGAACTTCAAAAATGACTGAAATAGTTTTTTTGCATCTTGAAGGAAAATTTTGGGAAATTTTCAATAATCATAAAAAAAATTCTAGGACAAGATTACGAAACTTCTGTTTTGTTATTCGATTCGCCGTATTTTTTCAGTTAAATTAATATTTTTTCAATCAAAACGGTTACCGACGACCTGTATTCGGTTGTTAATAGTGCGCCGATAACGGAACAAACCGTGGTAGACTTGGAACATTTTGGTTTCGCCAATCATTTTTATATTACTGATCACCCAGATAATATTTGCAGTTTTTTTTATATACTGAGAATTCTGAACTCGCCAATTAATTTCGAGGAAAATATATAAATTTTATTTTTTCAGAGTCTTCAAAAATCCTAAAAAACTTAGACAATCGAACTTTCTAGTTTATGATTTGAGATTCGCCGTATTTCTTTAGTTAAATAATATATTTTTTTCAAAAAGGTTCAACGACTTTTATTTAGGTTGCAACATAATGCGCCGATACGAGAAACCGTGTAGCTAGGACATTTTGGTATTGCCAATCATTTTGAATTACTGAATACTCAGAAAATATTTACAGTGTTTTTTCGTAGCCTACACAGATCCACAAAAGCTTCACCTGACCACCCTTAAATGTAGTTAAAACAGTACTGGACAAAGATAATGATCTACAAATATACTTACTAGAGTGACTTTTAGAGGGGAGAACTTTGGCATTAATTATTTTGACACTCGGCGCCACCTGGTGGTGAAAAAAGCTATTTCGCTAAATTTTCACTCCCCACTACCAGGTGCTAAGCATATTCTAAAACATCTGAGCTTTTTTTCGTTAAGGCCTCACATACAACGCCTCTGAAAATTCACACAAAGTATCGGAAAACTCTTTTTTGTCTCACAGAAGGTTATAGTTACAAAGTAACAATCCTTTTTATGAGAATTAAGATTGATTTCATGCAAAATCGTCGTATTTTTCTGATAAATTATATCGGTTTTATGTTATTTTTGAGTATGTGGATATTTGAAACTCTAGAGAATAGCAGCAATAAGGTTTAATCAATAAGCCGGTTGGTTTTCGAATATTTTTTACAAATAAATCATTTTTATACATTTCAAGGTTACGAACTTTAATAAAAACTTAAAAAAATAACATGTTCAATTCTCACAAAAATATATTTCAGTTTGAAAAAGAGCTTATTTTCTCCAGCACAATAAAATACATTAGTAAAAGCACACAAAATTTCCTTAACCTTTCAACAACAAAATGAAAATAATTTTCCGGTGAACTGGTTTTGAAATAATTAAATGGATACAAAAAATAAAAAATGATTCTTCCAAAAAATTTCACTTCAATTAAATGACAAAACGTACAAAATTAAACATGGTGAAAATTTAAATATCGAATTCAACCGGCCAGAAATAGGGCTATTCTTTGAAATTTCAATCGCACGTGATGAAAAACACAATGAAAAATACATGATATATCCTGTACGGAAGTAATATGTTTAAATTTCGGGACAGGTAAAATCTTTCTTGGTGTGTATAGTTAATTGTGCTATTCAGTGTAGAGTGCGAGTGCGGTGGCCACCTCTCTCGCGCCACCTCACTCGCCACTCTACACTGAATAGCACAATAAACTATACACACCCAAGAAAGATTTACCTGTCCCGAAATTTGACATTTAATTCCATACAGGATATCCTCTTATCACTTTTTGGTTAGAATGCGTAGCCACTACTCCTTTTAACGTGTGATTTTAACGTTGTGGCTACGCATTTAACCAAAAAGTGATAAAGGATATTATATATCCTTTTCGGACGGAACTCCTCTCAAAAACGCTTACTATCTCTATAGCGCGTGTTCGAATTCCACTAATGTTGTCTTAGTGATTATATTGAATATGATATAGGCAAGGGTCTTGATAATGGAACCGCTAAATTTTATTGGTGTGTAATCACTCAAGCAATCACTAAGACAATCACTTAGACCACATCAGTGGGATTCGAACACGCGCAGTAGAGATAGTAAGCGTTTTTGAGATGGAGTTCCGTTCCGAAAAAGATATTGGTACTGATTCAGCATACATGAGATATTTTCACCAAGTTTCAAATTTTATTGCGCTTCCTCTGTTATTCAAAAAAAGAAGCAGGTATAAGACGCTATTCAAACCAGTAAAAAAAAGATAAAATCAGCTTTTTTCGATAACATAGTGTTCAAAATTATTTCATCTCAAATAATAGTCTAGATTTCTCAAGAACTATTTTGCATAATACCTGAAATAAAGGAAGAAGCTGTGACCCACAATGACAAGTTTCTGCAAGTCCTTTATATGTTTTATGACTGCTCCACGTTTTATCACAACAAGGGAAATTAAAATATCCAAAATATTTAACGCCATCTACCAATTCACTTTCGGGTATCTTTCGATCTTCAACCTGAGGTAAGTTTTTAAAAGATTCGTCAGCAATTCTACTGAATCTAGCTAGCGCGATTTCAGGGTGTTCAGCTAAATATTCAATCTCTTCTTGTGTTTTTTGAGTTTTCACTAATTTTATATATGGATTACCCGCCCTCAGAGTACAAATCCTAAATATTTGAATGATACAAACAACGCAAGATATTAGCACCCAATCAAAACCCTTGATTGCGGAATAGGCCGATTTCATTGGTCAGATTAAGAAAGGATCAACCAATCAAATGCTCAGATTTCGCATTTCTCAAATATTTAGGATTTGTACTCTGAGGGCGGGTGATCCATATAATTTAGGTCGAAGAGGATTAGCAACAGTAAGATTGCTCTGAAATAATATTATTGTGAATAGTTTCAACATAATAAGTAGAGACTGTTTCTGAGGAGAACTTTGACATCGAAAAAAAAATGATAACAGAAGTTCGAACCCTCGACCTCATTTTATGCGATTTAAATTTTCTTCAAATCATCATTTTGAAGTTTAAATCATCATTGATATTTTATGGGAAACACTCCGAAAAGGGTAGTTCAATATCCTTCTTTCACACTTTGCTTAAGATCTCGACCCTGTAGGGTCACGCAGTGCAAAATGTTATGTGAATGAGCTAGTTCGGCCAGCGGGTTACCAAACAGGGCTGTGATCTTAAGGGGGTCGGTGCATTTTGGCAGATTTGCACTTTTTCATTTTTTTTCTCTTGACGAGAAACTTTTTGCCACTTCGAAATTTTGGATAAAAATGATATTATACAAAAGTTGCCACTTTTGAGCTTACTTTGTTTAATCTGATTTTTTTCAGATCGATTATTTTTACTTTATAAATCGTTTTTTGAAAAAACTCAAAAAACGCGCGTTTGCTATCAAAGGTGGCTAAATTACAGTTAAATTTATTTTCTAGTTTTTATTTACTAGGAGCCTTAGAAAATGGTCTCGACCACCGTTGAAAATTAATGTGATTTAAATTTATACGATTTTTACGTCGAAATCGAAAATTTAAATTTTTGAAAAAAGACGAAAAAAACGAAATTTTAGCACACCGAAAAAAATATTTTTTTGCATGAGTTTAATTTATTTAATTTTACACGGTCTCATCAATTTAGCAAGTTTAAATGTGATTAAATTTTTTTAATTCTGAATAAAAAAGGGCTTCGATGGATTTCTGCCAAACTGTAGTTTTGTTTCAAAAAGAGTGATTGAGAGTATAAACACATATTTTCAGCTAAGGATTCCATAAAAATAAGTTTGAAAATTTTGAAAGTTTGAACAATAAATGAGGAAAATTTTCAAAATATTTCCAAATAGTTTTGACCAAAAATCCCCAAAAAATGTCTTATGATTTTTCAAATATCATATAAAGAATATGTGGTCACCTACGCGAAAAGTGAAAGTGGCCATTTCGAAGAATTTTTTTCGGTGATTTTAAACAAATACTGTAAAAAAAATTTGATGAAAAAATAAGGCATTTTTTATAATGCTCGGAACTTTTTTCAAAATTTCTACTTAATTTGTGGAATTCGAAAAGTTAAATTCGAACTAAAAATTTTCTTAAAAGCAATAACTCGAAAATTAGTTAGTTACAAAAGTTGCCTGGATATGAAACATGACTTTGAGGTATATTGAGAAAAATATATAAACCCAGTACAATTTTTCATCAAGAGCCCATATACGTATCTGTCAAAATGCACCGACCCCCTTAAGCAAAGTCTGAAGGGGGGATAAATTTAAACTGTTTCATACAATTAACACGCCAAAATATAACATTTTTATTTTATTTTCAGTATACCTGTGTATGAGGATGCAATAAAACCTGACATTTACAAGGTTCTGGCTTCTTTTCGTATGACCAACTGTTTGACCAAGTAGATTGACACTTTAAATTACGGTCGGCAAATTTTAACGAAAAAAACAAATAGGATCTTATAGGATAGACTTTACAAATGAATAGGAATTTTAGGAAACCAAATAAAATTTATTTAACTCCGTTACCTAAAAATGGCTGCACAGATTTTTTGAACATTTTGAAAACTTTCCACATTTTTGTCGAAATTTTTGAAAGTTTTTTCATGGAAATCTGCGGGTAAAAACATGTGTCAAAGCCACTGTAACTTTAGAAATAGATATTTTTTAACCGCTCTTCGGATAATAATTAAATTTTGATTTGTCATGGTTTGTTGACATTTTTAAAAATATTTCGAAAATTTGTCTCAAATCAAGTCAAAAAATTTTAGTTAGTAATTATTTGAATTTTCAATAAAAAATCAAGCCGAATCACTAATTAAATTTTTAGCTTTTCGGTTTCCGTATGTCAACCGATTAAAGGGTCGCGCACATGTCATTTACAACACTTGTTGAGAACACCCATTTGGCACTCAATTTTTAAAAATTTTATATCGTAAAATTCCCAGTGAAAGTTCAAATGTTATAGGCGTAATCTATTTATTAGTCAGGACATTTAAAGTATAAAACGCAATTGCAGGTCAATTTCTTTTCCAAAAAAGCTGACAATTTTCATGCAAAAAACGTTTATATTCTGTAAACTTTTCATATGCTCAATGCTTCACTCTTTTTTAAGCGGATAACACCCGGAAGTTAATAAATATCGTCTCAAATGATTTTTCCACATCGAGTTTCGTTGAAAATCGAGTATCCATTATTATTATTATGATTTATTTGCATTCTAAGGGTATAGACCGGCTTTATATATTGAACTAAGTTTGCAGAAATAGTTGTGGATTAAAGTGAACAAAGTTTTAATTTAAATAAATGTGTAAATTTTATATCCTTAATCTATAAAAATAAAAAAAATTTATCTTGTTTTGGTAATATGAGTGGTGACAATCATTCACGGTTTATATGTTCTAATTTACACCTCCCATATCTTTATGTCATTTTTTTTTGTTTTTTTTGTTATGGACATTCAAAGACCTTTGTAACCTTTAGTATTTTTTAGAAAAAATTGTGATAAAGAAAGAGATTTTTATCAGTTAGTTATATTTTAGTCTTTAAATATCTAAGTTTTATAATTTATAATGCGAGAAAATTGCGATGAAAAAATAATTTCCAAAATGAACTTTCTGGACTTTTTTAGAGGGGAAAAAAATTTCAATGTCCACTTTTTTATATTAAAATTAGTTTTAAATCTATATTTTAGTCCGATTTCATTTTAGGAATAATTATAAAACATTTTGGTCAAGTTTTTGGTCAAATATTTGATTCCTTTCTTATTTTGCATATTTTCATGAATTTAGCTCGATTTAGTTAATTCTTGAATCATCAAATTAGTCATGGGTTTGAGGTCAAATCAAAATCTTTCGTAATCGAACCTATATCTTTAACACAATCTTAAACTTTTTGACAGTATTTTTTCTTTTATTTTTATTTTTTTATATACGAAGAACCGATCAGATGATAACCACCCCCTTATGTTTTTTCAAAAAAATCTGAAACAACCTTTACTATAAAATTTTTATTTTTCAGACAATTTTGAAGAAAAAAATTTACCCCAGAGATGAGTGACGAGGCAAGAAGTACCATAAGCCGGATAGTTCTTCACCGGTATTTAAACAAGCTACATATACAATATGCTGATGGGCATCGGGAAGAGTATCTGGATCGTGAACGAATTAGGTGGATCTTACTGGAGAATCACTCGCTTGTAAGTTTTAACTATTCTTTTGTTCCCCCCTTTTCGAAAAAATTTCGCTTTTTTTTATTTTTCAGCAAATAATTCGGTTTTTTTATTTTTGTTCTTCTTTTTAAAGAAATATCATTTTTGACTTTTATTAAGCCTGATAATTAGATCAAAATAAAGCTGTTTTTTGTTAAAAAAATTTTTAACTCTACATTTTCTAGAACAACCTCCTCAAATTTAAACAGGAAGAACAGGCTTATGTCATACAGGTTGCTGTGGAACAAGTACAGTGTCATGCGAAGCATCCTCATTTGTTTGATAACTCACGGGAGAAGCTCTATAGCGCTGTATATTCGTCAACAGCCTATTATGAGCGCCTTTGTACCTACCATCCAGGGATCGTAAGAACCACCCGGTGGACCAGGGATCGGGTTACTGGCTACCCAAGTCACTTCCCACAGGGACTGTTCCGTGCCGACTACATACTGGAATTACTACAATATCACTTTGAGGTGGTAAAATTTGAGCATTCCTGTATGCAACAGATTATAACGATTCGAAAAATGTCAAAACAAATCTCACAAATGTATATGGTAAGTCTTCTCAAAACCCCTTACCGCCCGTAATAAGTTGACTTTATTGTCATCTTTTGATTACGTTTTTCAGAAAAATGTGCGGCCTGTTTTATCTGACAATTTTCTTTATTTTAATTTTTGACACAAAATCTTTCAAAATAGCATCACGATCAGTTCTCTCACGTGACCATCAATCCGAGTTTTCCAATTTTCACTATAAGTTTGGAGCACTTTGGGTTAATTTATGATTTTCTGAACATTTAATACTAGTTTTCCAGATGATAAAAGGCCAGAACAAAAAATTTCAAAAAAGGCAAAACATAAACAACATCTCTTTTCTTAAAAAAATCTAATTTTATTGGTTAGAAAAATATCAGTCTGGTGCCGAAGGGATCGTGGGGGATTTAAAAACGTCGGGGAATTTATAGGAAATAACTTTTAATTTTTAAGGAAAATGACTTCGTCGGATGTTCTCGTCATGCCATCGAAAGCTACTTCTGCACCAAAGTCTACATTTAAGAGATTGTGAGTTTTAAATTTTTTTGAAAGAAATTTTTCTGAAAAAAATTTTGAGCAGCTTTTTAAAACTCTTTTTATTATACAAGAGTTCAAAATCGATCACGTGACCCTTAAAGAAGGAAAACAACGCTCTGGTTTAAGTTAACAAATAGTGATCCAATCTCGTTGAAAAAATTTTTTGGGCCAATTACCATTTAATTATATTGCATTTATATTTTACTACAGCGGGGTGCGGCGCACGGTGTTCAACTTAGACCCGACCTGCAAAAAGCCCTTTATTTTTTATCGCTAGATTCGCTGAAAGTTTGGGACCCAGCCCTGGGGAAAATTAAGAACATGTTTTCATTGGACTTGGATAAATTTTAATGGTATAGTTAGAAAGTTAGTCGCCCAAACCCCGACTATACGGTCGTATCTGGTAACTATACGTCGTAAAGTCTTTCAACTATACGCCGGTATCTTCTGGGAAAGTGTAGTCTGATTGGTCAATTTACTGTACAATATCTAGAGCTTTAAAATTGCAGGTTAAAATGCGTAAAGGAAAGAATTTCTGCGTGATTAGAGATGGTATCCGGTTCCTAAATTGACATATTCCTCGATAAATATTACCCGAACACGTTTTCAGAGGATATATATTCACCTTACCGTCTTTGAAACTACAATTCAACTTGGCCAAAAAAATTTGCGCAAACGTTTTGTATCTATGCCAACTCCCCTTCCAACATAAGCGCGCACAAAAGCACCTAAGCTAAAACGGAAAAATCTATATCCCCGGTTTTTTTTAGAGTAACCCAAATTTTAACATAACCTGTATAATTGCTAAATACAAAATTTGTTAGTGAGCCTTTTGTCCATAAGTGCTTATTTTTTACCGCGTTGAAAAACCGCGTCAAAATACCGGATGATTTTGACTTTTTTCATCAGAAAATCTATCTTTCCTAGTGTTAAATTTCAAAATTTACTCAAATTGATTGCAAAAGCTTAGTCTAAACAAACGAAACTTTGTAGAGTGAGTTTTTTGTCAATTTCCGGCCCAAACAAAAACTATAATTTTCAAGGTCACCGTAAAAATTTCCGAAAAAAATGTGCTTCGATTTTTCGACAGTAGGCTCAAAAGAAAAATGGGAAACACTGAAATGAAATTTGGCTTACGTCAACCCAATATGTCTGAAGTCTTTAGTGGTCAATTTCAGACCAACGTTATGTTTAGACTTAATATTTTGCAGAAACAACCTTAGAAAAAAATCAGAAAAAACCGCAAAATGTTCGAAAAATTAATTGTTGTCATTTGGGTGTTTTTATGGGTTCAAAACAATAAATTGATTCTTAGTGCATTTTTATATGACATAATAACTGCAGAATGTAGGAGCCGGGTACTCTTAGGGTTAATTCTATATATTCTAGATAGAAATTTTAGTGTTGTATAAATTTGTTCAGTCAAAAAATGAAATAAAGTAAATTAAAAAATAATGAATTCAAGAAGATTCAAAGAAAAAAATCAAGACCCACGTGCTGATTGGTTCAATTTAACACGTATCTAGAGTTTTATACTGTATACACGACACGTTACTGGTCAGAGGTAAGAATTTTTGGTGATTTTAATTAATTTTTCGTTAATTTCTAAGATGTACAATGATAATGTATTGATTGAAAATTTTTTAACTGTTGATACCGACACTTTCATTGGTAATTCTGAACATGGTTTGTTTAAAAAAAATGTATTTTTCATTGTCGCCCCGAAGGAGAATTGGTCTGAAATCTGGTGAAAAACGCCTATCTTTTGCTAGGAAGTTTGAAAAGCCTATATTTTTTCTATAAAGTTACGCGCACGCAGGGAACGAATAAATTTAATTTTTCAAAAGCGTAGGTTTTTATGCGGAAGTCTTACGTAGTTTTAATCTCCGGTTAATTACGCGTAATAACTATACGCCGCACCCCGCTGTATACTTTATAAATGAAATTCCATCCTATCGGGCCCCTCTCCAGTTCTCCATGACTACTATTATTTTTTTGCCGTTTCTCAAAAAACCCAAAATGCGTCAGTTTATCAAAAAAAGGACTTAATTTTTATTTGTAAACACCTATTAAGGTATTGGACGACCTGTGGGTAACCAAAGTAGAGTCGATGGACAGTGAGGTGGTTTTAGCCATACAACGTTTTTGTGACATTTTCGACGCCAACCACACCCAATCAGACAGAATGGTAATTTTGAACATCCCTCATGTTGTGGATGTGCTTTATGCATCCGATCCGATCCGATCAGAACTTTTGAAATCGAGCTACACCCTACGTCCTATTAAAACTCGAATTATACGATTTCAGGAGTGCGTAGAAACCGAGACCGAGTCAGACTCTTTATATGATGTCTCTTTCTCCACTCCTGACGGGTCACACAGACCAAAACTAACCTTCCCCTCATCCGACGAATTTAGCGAGGAGGAAACACCAGGCGACTCCACTTCGAAGTCATTTAAACAGGTTAGTTCTCCCTTTTAATCTTATTTTATTTTTCAAAAAACAAGACTCTTCTTCATTTATATTTTCTTGTTTTAATGCAAATACACTTTCCATTATCAAGGGGTCCAACAAAATCTTCAACAAATTTTGTCCCTTTTTCCAAAAAAAACTTTCAAAAAAAACAGTAAAATTCCGGCCCCAGCGGCACATACTCAAGAGAGTTGAAATAATTGTATGTAGGAAACAATTCTAGTCATTAAATGCCATGAGGTTAAAATTTGAAGAATTCAATTTTTTTATAAACCATTATGGTTTTTTATTTTATTATCTCTATAAATGTTCATATAGAAAAAATATTTTTCGGAAAAAAACCCTTTCGACTTTGATTTTTATTGGTTTCTAACATTTCTATTGTCAGTAATCTCCTCATGTCTACACTGCCTTCACTCAGCAAGCTTCAAATGACGTCATCAAGCTGCCAGTGCTCACGGGACCGTCAACCCTTAATATCATTTTTCTAGAAAAAAAGTTTTTACGTGCAGTTTTTTGTTACTGATTGATTTTTTTGAACCGATCCTTTCTCAAAAAAAACTATTTTCTTATAGAGGTTCGGATCAAATTTATAATAAGTTGATATTTTTTCGAAATTTTCATTTCTATGATTTTTTAATCACCGCACGTAACCACTTTTTGCACATTTAATTTATATTGCCTGACCCCAACACAATTCCTCAACATTTGTGGAACATTTATTCAGTAATAAACTCGGACACGAGACCTTCTATCAAAAAAGTTCAGAACCATCGTTGTTAATTTTTAGCATCTCTTCGCATATCGCAAAAAACTAAAAAGCCATTTTAAAGATTGTTTGACTCTCTTCGAAAGAATCCTGTTTTTTTGAATTTTATTTTAGTCCATTTTTAACAACAGAAAAATTTCAAATAAAATTCTAAAAAAACTTCTAGATGACTCATTATAGTATGACTTTTTTCTGAAAAAAAATTACTCATCTCTATTTGTATGTTTTACATTTATCAACATAAATTTTGAGTCATCGTCAAAAAAAAGTGACTCATAGCTAGCTATTCCATTTTCATAATTTTTTTTAATTTTTTCTTATATTATTAACCTCCTCAAAGTTTCAGAAGAATCCACCTATTATTTCTATAAGTCGAAATTAATGGTGGAATAGCTACTCATAGCCGTTGATTGGTACCTTTAGAAAAGATGCAAAAAAATATCATGAAAACTCATGTATATTTTCAACCTGGCTGTTCTTGATGCTCCTTTCATGGCTCATTTCGAGTTTATATCTCCCTTTTTTCAGTGGCAAAAAAACATTTCTTCAAGAGAAAAGAACCCTCAATACACGTTCAGCAAACCACACACTCAGCTCATCAGTATCAACACATCAACTCTCCACCTTCATTACGTCAAAAAAAGGCCTTTTAGTTCAAAAAAAAAACACGACCCCAAACCTTCAAATATAGAGTTATCCGCATTTGTACCCAATCTGGATCGATTTTGAAAGGAGATTTCTGCGTCAGAAATTTTTTCTTTTTTGTGCGTCATTTTTGGCTGGGAAGCTGCCAGAGGCCAGGCGCATATCATTAATAATCTGATTATTGAGATCATTAGTATTGCTGACATTTTTTGGCGCAAAATTTTGAGAATTAATTACTTCGACAGGTGGATTTTCGAGATCATTATTTTTTAGCGGATTTTTATTTTCTTGACGTCTATAGGGGTCAGCTGCACGTGAAATTACAATATTGCAAATTACGCCAATTTCATCGCTATTTTGAGATTTTCCCGTGCGAATTTATTTTATGACCTCATATTCTCTATGATTGACGAAACTTTTAATGGTTGGCGTAATTTGGCTGATATCATAATCATACGCTTTGATATTGTAACCTGTTAAAAATTCGTCATCAAATGCCTTCCAGTGGCGCATCCAGGCGTTGTAATCGGGCTCACTACCGTTGTAATTTTGACTTATTAATAAGGCATCATTTTTGAAGTCAGAGATTGGAAGGTCGTCGATAGGGCCTCGATCTGGGTTCAGGGAACTAGTTATCCACCGGTTATAAGCCATTTCACTAATTTTCTGGTTATAAATTGCCACATAACTGAACAAATCTGTGAAATCAACATCATAATTTACTTCGATTATAAATTCGGATCTTGAAAGCTGCTTATTGAATATTTTCCTGATACTCATCGCAAAATGGAATAATTCACAGTCTTTGAAATCAAAAATCGGATCCAATGGGTGCATGTGTTGACGGAATTGTTTTATGCAAAAAATGTAGCCTCTTAAGTTGTTGCACATTAATGTAAAAGTGGAGAAGGCCGCATCTCTATCGTGGGTTATTTCATTTTGAAGACATGCAATGCGGATATCATTATAGAATATATCCCTTTCTCTCCCCAAAGGAA
>SCLH01000552.1:120487-137480 GCA_004367855.1 Oikopleura vanhoeffeni | reverse complement strand
TCAATATCTTGGTTAGGCTCATCATCAGGCCAAATTACCAAATAGTGAGAGTTTTTTTGAAATCTTCCTGTAACATGTCTTGTGCAGGACATCGGCCAGTTACCAGGTTAATTCCATTTAATTTCGGGAATTGTTTTAACCCCATTTTAGTTCTGCTTGTTTTCGGCTGGATAATAGAAGTACGTCTCGGAATGCCCACTTCAGTGTAGTTTTTAACGACTGCAGATAGACATTGGGTCTGTGATAATAAATCGTCTTCTTTAATTTCCGGCTCCCGCGCGTTACCAGCCTCGTTATCCCCCATTTCACGCAATTTTTGACTTTTTCTGACTTTCTTGTGATTGTATTTGGACTATGCCGTAATGAAAAAAAGTCTTAAAAACGTCTGAAGTTGACCCTTGAAAATTTTTTGACTAAGTTGATACTTTTTCTAAATTACTGTATCATATGTTTTTTGTACCCCTCACACCAACGCCATTCGGGGACGCAGATTTTTAAATCCCTAAAACGAGATATAAATAATCATCCACACAGATTTTTTTATTCAAATTGTCATAGAGATTCGGCAATTCTTTTTCTGTTAATATATTTATAAATACTTTGATACGTCTAGCATTCAAAAGATATTTTGTCCAACTTTATTTTATGATTTACGCGCCATTTCGGTAAAAAAATCCGTTAGCGTAAATACGACACATAAAATCAAAATTCTGAGGAGACTCAATTTAGTGAATTTATCTGAGCTCTCTAGGGGTATTAATATTTTGTTTCGTCTGGTACTTTATTGAGAGGTTTATTTTTTTCTCAACTGATTTCCTCAAAAACTCGAAAAAATTAAAACTCTAGTTTCGGCGAATTATTTTTGAAGGAAATAAGTTTAATTTTTTATAGAATTAGATGAACTCTCTATTTTCCTCAAACGAATTTAACATTTTTATCATGACCTTTTTCATCATTCAATTTTCCTCAATTTCATCCAAATCACTAGATTTCTCAGTGTGTACATTATCTAAGTTAGTCAAACAAATCTTCGATGATCTTTCATTGAATAGGCATTTTTTAAATATTCATTGTTATGTTGTTAATTATATTTCCGTCGGTATGAATAATTAAGATTATAAAGAGTGTATTTACGCCGAATCTAGACAAATACGACGATTCAAAAGTCTTGTCAAGGCTGCTGCAAATCTAGCTGAAGATTGATTATTTATATCCGCCGAGAATCAAGCCTACAGCAGGCCGAAAAACTGATAAGTGTCCTCTTTTTAGGGTTTACATCTTATCAAACATTTACTTTTGTATCTCAATATACAGTTATTTTTATCCTCAAATAGTATTTACCGATTTGTTGAATGTACTTTTTGTACAGAAAATAGAAGATTATCTGTATGATATGGAATAGAGAATATTTTCACCAGAGAAAAGATTCAGAAACCCAGGTTTGACTACTAATTTATTAAAATTTCCATATCACTCTGGAATAAATTTATTTTGTTGGAAAACTATTACTTCATTTTTCGCTTATATTGACCAAAATAATTAAATTTTTGAAAAATTAAATTTCCAAGAATTTAAGTACTTTCATCAATAGTTTAAGTATAATTTTGTACTATGTTTATTTCCAAAAATTCAGACGATAATAACCTTCAGAGTTCGAGTCGAAACTGTTTTCATAACTTTTTTTTTCTATGTTGTGCGTCTTTTGGCAGTAGGGATACGAAAACTTCTTTTCGCAGACGATTGAGATGAGCTTTTTTAAATCATGACTATATTTGAGTAGCCAGTGTTCTAATTATCTTTTGTATTATGCAATGTGAATTTGAAAAGTGTTATGCTTTTCCGATGAGGCTAACCGAACTAACCTCTTTGTCTTGCATTTATCGAGCACACAAATAATAAAAAAAAAATTATAAGCCTCCAATTAAGTCTATCCTTGATCTGTTCAAAAAATATGATAATTTTATCGCATTTATTTCTTCCGCATAACCGCCAAACTGGGTCCCCCGAATGTGCGTGTTGGGCAATGCAAACCATGAGGGGGTTAAAGTACTCAAATCACTGGAAGGACCCCTTAAAAAATCATAACGAATTTCTAAGACTTTTATTGCATTACAGTATGGCCTCCGGTCTTCAAATAGCTTTCAACAGAAGTTGAAAACTTCACAATTACGATCACATAAAGAATGAGTAGCGCAGAAGGTGAGATCAACCTTATTATGACAGAAATAATACTCCACAACATTTAAGAGTCATTTTACTAATATTATGTGGAAATATCCATTTTTTTGCACAGATTTAAAACCCAAATTGAATGACGGGTTTAATTATTTTTAATTGGAAATTTTCAATTACCCTACATATCGGGTTACTTATGCACTTGTGTGTGAGTAATCCGGGCGAAAAAGGTGTGTGTGTTTACTTATTCACGATTTATGACTTTTTTATAAACTTTTTTCACAAATATGTTCATAGGACTATGATTAGAGATTCATGGTGAATGATATGATTATCATTTGGAAAAATTATATGTTAAAATGAATCTTCGTGTTAGATTTGATTTAAAAACCGTCTGTACACGAACGTCAAGATGACACTACGGGTCCAGAGATGTCGCCACTACGGAAAGTAAAGTAGGACATGTACAGTAGATCAGTACTTAATCCAACCAAACAAAAGTGCTTACCTTGTGGGTGCGCTGAGTTGAGCTGTTTTTTGAAGTTTTCCGATGACGTTTCTGGCAAAATGCAGAGCTTGTACTGCAAAAAGTTGTCATTCTCGAAAAGAACAAGTCTTCAAATTATTTCAGCCTAACACAGGAACCTGAATGAACCCTAAATAACAAACTAAATAGCCTATTTAAAATAGGTATCTCTACAGTTTTGTAATAATTTTGTATTATTGTTTTGCTTAGTTTAAATGTCCGCTCAAGAGCACAAAAAAACATCATCGATCCACTTCCTCGAATGTCTCTTGACCGCCATTTTCTCTCTCAATTTTCGTCAAAAATCGACCTGACACAAAATAGACAAAATCGAAAAAATTGAAAAAAAGGAAAAAGGTGTTTTTGTAGGACTATTCAGCGTTCGTGTTACGTAGGTTTTATTCTATCAGATAAAATCCGTACGGAAATGATCTTGAAACTTTTTTTTTCAAGTTGAGGAATCTGAAGATATCATTTCGGGTAGATAAAGAAAACCCATACTCACTTCGCTCACAGAGATATTTCAATATTGTAAATTATCATATGAATGCACTGTTGATAGTCGTCTGTACACGATTTTGATGACAACGTTGTCAGAGAAAAACTCCTCATACCAAAGAAGATTAGGTACGCGGTTCGCACTCTTTTTTAGGGGACTTGGTGTGTAATTAAATAGCACGAAAATTGCTGGGAACACTCCAAAAGCACTTAACTATTAATAAAACCACAATCGACCAGTACTCCTTAGTTATCATAAATAATACTTAACCTTTAAAATAAAAAAACTTGTTCAAAACTGTATTTCAACTGACAATTTTAATCTTTATTTCCAGTTTAATTTGAACAATACAATTTCAATTTACGAATAATTTACTTTTATTCTGAAATATTTTGTCATCGTCATGTAGAGTGCAAACATGGACATGGTTATCTTCAATAACTTTTGCATTTTTTCACCTTGTAATAAATAATTTGCCGTTTCAATCCTCCCACAAACAAAATTCCAAAGGTCCCCTTCACCCTCTCAAAGTGAAAAATGGACGTAAATCGCTTTTATGAAAATCGATCCCGTTTTATACTCGGGTCTATCAGTCATCATTTCGATCCGATCAACCATTCTTGCAAATAAATATTTACCATAATCGGTAAACGCTGAGCTTGATTGCAGCAGAAAATATATGGGAATTTCCTCCCAGGGAAATAAATTCCGATTTACAAAACGATAATGTATAAATCAAGATTCAAAATACTACAAAGTAAAAGTTTCGTTCTAGACATTCATAGCTCTCAGCAATTTTGTTTTTATATTCAAGAATTCACACAAAATATTTCATAAATTCATAATCATAATTTTCATTCTAATAAAAAATTTGAATTTTCCAGTATACGTAAAATCCAGTTGAGAAGCTTCTTTCGTATAATACTGTATGCTGTTGGTTCAAACTTCAAAGAGAGTACAATTCAAACTAGTTGTCCATCTCTTTCCCAATTTTGGAGTCAATTTAATTTGTCACAGCCTCGTGATGGCTTTAAATGAGATTTATTCATTCCGTGCCGCGACGCGGCGCCTTTTAAATTCGGCGACGTTTGAAATTCACAAAACGTTAAACTATATCGATCACTTAACGGAATAGTGTTCAACATTAACGATTTGAGCTACGTCGATCGGAATTTTGAAAAAATCCTAAAAAGCGTTAATGCTTGTTTATTTCCCTCACATTCTTCAAAAATAAATACAAAACCAGGAAAGAATGCTTAATCGGGTGTTCGTGAATTGACAGATACAATATGGGCTCTTGATGAAAACTCTTTGTTAGGGTTCTATATATCTTCTCATATATACCACCAAAGTATGTTTATACTCAAGAACTTTTGAACATCGAATTTTTCGAGTATTTGCTTTTAAAGAAAATTTAGTGAGTCCAAATTAAATCTTCTCGAACTTCAGAACAATTTTGGAGATTTTGTTCGAAACTTGTTATCTGAAAATTTTATGTTGGCAAAAAGTTTCCATCAAGAGAAAAAAATGAAAAGTGCAAATCTTGTCAAAAATTCACCGACCCACACTATGACAAAATTGTTGATTATTAATTTTTTAATTTTGTTATCCATTGTTGTGGTTTATCCAAAATGCAGTACCGAACAAAAATGGTGTAGGTTTATCCAAGGATTTACTAACCTTTTTCTCAATCAATGAATCTGAAAAATGTGGTGATTCCATTATAGGTCCTGTGTGTCAAAGATGGTAGGATCCTGACTGATATCGTTACATTTTACTTTCAAATTTAATTACAAAATTGATTCTTTTCTATTTAAATAATCCAAATATCTATAACATATCTTTGTTTTCAATCGCTGTGTTATCACCGGATTGATATAATTACTATAATATATAACAAAGTACCGCCTATAGCAATATTTTGTTACATAGTAATATAGTATTATGGTTTTTAACGGTTTCATTTTTTTTTAAATCATCTTCAGAATGGAAGATAATTTTAGTCGCAGAAATTTGAACCAAAAATTGGCAATGGGCTCTTCAGATGATTGCCAATTAAAATTTGAGGCTTTATAATATCAGATAGGGGCGGTACTAAAAATCCTAAACGCCGGTTCCTACGCCATTTATTAGTTCGCCTTAACAGTATATGTACAGCGGCAGGGGCATTCTTTACATGATCGAATAAACCGTTGTAGGATTGAAACTTCAATCAGTCAACCAAGAATTAAAGAAAAAATTCTGGAATGGAAAATTTTGACCTGTCCAATATGAAATAAGTTATAGACTGTATACAGTTATTTACATCTATAAATAATTGGACCGATCCTTAAATTATTTTGGACAAAATTTACTTAGACCCCCTAAAATTTTTCTCCCTACCAATTGGTTAAATAAACAAAGAATGTCAACCGACCAGTGAGCCACCACCTAGCATCAAATTGCAAAAGTTTTTAATCCCAGTTCTATTTGTGTTAAAGTAATTTAGGCACTTAATGGGTTTTTTCGTCCAAACTCAAGGTTGTGTTCTATGGCTCAAACTATCCCCATAGTCTTCCAAAATTTTTTGCAGCTCAGTTTGGAACACAGTATACATAGAGCCTGGATCTTAGTAAAACAAAATGTTTAGGTCTACGGTATGTCGGACGATATTTATTAATTGTAAAGCGTATTATAAATGATAACTATTAGGGAACTGAACGCTTTTGCCTTTTTTGAAGTCACCACGAATCAATGGTGGACTCAAAATAACTTTATTGGACCCACTGTTATTTTTAAATGATAGTAAAATAAGTCCTTGAAATGCTAATTAGAAACCAACATTCAGCGATAAAACGGTTCAATTTGATAAAACCTCAATATCTCCGAAAAATTAATAGCTTCAACTTTATAGAGAGAAATTTTTCGCTCCATTAATGTCACATCTGATTGATAAGTCACAACGGACAGGGCTATTAAAAAACAAAACAAATTTTTTTGAAAAATAATTTCCATCCATTATAATGGATCAAAAAATAGCTGAAGTAAAAGCACGATTTTAACCATCTGAAAATAACTCCGCAGAGAGAGATCGACAAAATCCTACTTAGTATTTGCATTACTATTCCCTACCATTGTACATCTGTCTATGCTCACCGTGTGCTTCACAAAATACAACATTCTAAAAATGGCTACTCCTAGATTTCGACCTTTCCATCGTTTTTTTCAACTATTCAAAGCTGACAGCGTTATTTTTAGCCAGAATGAAGGCGAAAAAGCGCTTTTATTATAATTTCAAACTGTGTTTACGAGTTTGAGTGTTGATTGTAAATCTGTTATATCCCTTATCACCTTTTTGGTTGAATGTAGCCAGAGAATTGCGCAGTTCGGAGTTGAATGTCGTAGAGAAGAATCCTTAGTCTAAAAATTTGTAATATCCCGGCCAATCAAGCAAGCGAGGGAACAGTAGCAATCGACTGTCGATTATGCGAAACATTGTTTTTATGTTTTTTTGGCTGTGTTTCAGAAAAGTTGGGTGGGGGCGCTGGAGAGCGCGTCACAGAGGAAGAGGCAATCCTCGCGAGAAATTAACAAGGTTTCTTTTCTCATGAGTAACTAAGGCTTACTATTTTCCCTAATTACAGTAAAATTATTGCTTTAAGTATCAAATATTTTAATTTGAAATAAAAAATCATTAATTATATGTTTTATAAGTTTGGTAAATTAGGCACTGAATCAGTTATTATTCTCTCCATTTAAATTATGGGCCATAATCAATGTATTTCGATAATGTGGTAGGGAAAGTCTATCAAAAAAAAATGAATCAATAAATATCTGTTATTTTAAATTTATACACTGATTTTTTTGTCTCGAGGAACATTAGCGCTATTGGCAATAGTCTATGGTGGCTTTTATTAAAATTAAGACCTCTTCGGAAAATTTGTCAAAACATGTTCAATTTCGATCAAAATTTCAATTTAAAAACGGATTAAAAAAACCCGAATCTTTTGGCCCCGTTTTTTAGCTTGAATATTCCACATCCAAAACCTTTAATTTTTGTTTCAGGCGTGTCTGCGGCAAGTTCCTACCAGTTAAATTTTTGGGTTGGCTTTCAAAATCGTCTCCAAAGATATCACAGGCCTGCAAGTTGATTTCCCCTAGGCGTCAAACTTCGGATACATAAATTTGTAACTTTTGCTAAAAATGCGATTCAGGAGAAATTTAACTCCACCATCACGAAATTGATCTTTATAATTTTTAGAAATTTCACATTTTTTCGTGCTAGGAGCAAAAACAGTAATCCTGAATTTGTTTTATGTTCAGGAAAAAATGCTCAATTTGACAAAAAACTATGGCAACATCAATCTTCAGAAACCACGAAAAGCCTGTTTTCAGTTTTCGAATATCCGCAGATAATGCTAGAGATGGTAATCCCCGAATGACGATTTCAGAGATCGTGAATTTCAAACAAAAAAACCCGAATCTTTTTTGCCCCGTTTTTAGCTAATGTGACATACAAAAAAAAATTTTTGTCCCGGAAACTGTGTTGTGGATGAGCAGGGGTCGGCAGATTTTTGAAATCGTTTTGCTTTGCTCTAGCCACCATTTTTTTTCAGTTCGCTCTGCTCTTAGCACCATTTTTTTTCGGTTCGCTTTGCATCTGCTCTGCTTAGGAGCTATTTTTGATGGTTTGCTCTGGCTTCTGCTCCTAAACCGAAATTTAAATTTTGACTTATGCTCTGCCTCTAAAGCCAAAAAAAAACTGTTTGCTCTGCTCTTGTCTAAAAATTATTTTTTTTTTTTTACCGCTCTGGCTGCTCTAATTTTTTTTAGGGTTTAGGGGTACTCAACGTTTGGTGAGATTTAGATCGGGGCTCAGAAAGAAAAAAGGAAACAAGTTATAAAAATTTCTGAAAAAGCCAAAAATGAAGATCTATCCGTTTGCTCCCGACCAAAAGTAAAAACAGAGTTTTTTGAAGCCACCAGCGTGAGTGAGAGTAGAGTTCTAGGAACACTGATTTTGACTTCAAATTTCTTTTATCTCGGAACGGCTCAATTGGAATTGATAACCCCTTTGTAAAGAATAACAATTACTACTAGATGTTGACAGTTATCGGAAATATTTTGCGGGAAAATTTTGATCGGACTTTGTTCTAGGAATAATGAAAAACCGTAATTTCATGATATTTTAGAATTTGTACTCAGTTTTCTCTCAAAAAACGACGTCGATACAATTTTTTTTTTTAATTTGGTATNTGGCCCAGGCGAAAAAAGTGGCCCGGGTGAAAATTCTGGACCAGGCAAAAATTTGTGCTCAGCCGAAAAATTGATAAAAACGAAAATAATGGCCCGGGCGTAAAATTAATTGAGGCGAAAAACATAAAGGCTTGGGCGATAAGTGAATTAAAGCGAAAAACAAGGGCCCGGTCGAAAATTATGGCCAGGGCGAAAAATTAATAAAAGCTCAAAACAAAAGGCGGGTTATCTATAAAAATGAGTGGCCCAGGAGGCCCAGCCCCAGCAAAATTTGTCAGTTTGCCGATCCCTGCTGTGAGGTTGTATCACGTGATGTGCTATACGTTGCCTTTGAAACAAAATTTTCTGAAACTTAAAATCGAAATTATTGAATTTAATATGTCGGATGGAAAAATTTAACCTTTCAACTTCCTTATGCAAAAAAAATGAAACTCCTAACTACCTTGGGCTTTCTGTTATCAACATCGAAAGTAGAGCATATATCGAAAATCCTGCCTAGTCGTAAAAATTTATCACTACGTCACAAATAGAGAAATCCAGTAATTTCATTGATCACTTCTGGAGAATCCAGTGATTTCATTCCTCACTTTCTATTTTTGTGACGTAGTGATAAATTTCTACGACTAGGCAGGATTTTTGATATAGGCTCGAGTGCCTTGGCGGAATTTTTTTTTCTGTGCTCACTGGGGTAAATATTTTTTTAAAGATTTAAATTTTTTTTGATAGTGTCTACTCAGTAAGTTAACCAGTGGTATACAGGTGTATAATAAAAGTTTTAAAAAAATTTTAGTAGATATGAATATTAAAATCTCGTTCCCACCAGTTAAATTCCCAACTATTAGAGTCCAGTTCAACTTTGCCATTACCTATGTATTTTGTATCAATGTAATGATCAACATTTGAGGCAAGATCACAGTGAGCCCAAAACACACTCGATTTCATCGATTTTTCAAATATTTTGAAAAAATCAGAGTCAAGTCTTCTTGATTTGGTTTCGGGATAAAATTTAAGATAACAAATAACTTGAAAATTTCTTACTTTGTTTTGCGAAATAAAACATGTTGAAAAATCCGGGAAATAATCCGCGACAATATCGCTCGAATAACTGACAAAATCTCGATTGTTCCCAAAAATTAAATAATCCTCCAAAGTGTTGTCATAATCTTCACCGGTGTAAAACTGTGGATAATCTGATACAGAATAATCGCTCGGGTAATGTTTTTCATTTTTTTGCTGGATCGCAAATGGGATATTATAATCTGCAAAAGTGTTGTCATAATCTTCACGGGTGTAAACATCATTAAAATGATCACCAACATTGACATAATTTGCGATTATTGACGAAATATCACCCACTTCAAGCAAAATAGATTGTTAATTAAGGTAGACCCGACAAATCTTTTGATAACTTTCAGAGTGAAATTTTCCAACTACTTTTTTTTTTATAAAACCAAATATAATTTTTAAAAACACATTCTTCTGACCCGTAGGCGTCGATGAGAACCAAACTTAAGAGCCTCGCCGAGGCCGCCTCGGTGCATTTTGACAGATTTGCACTTTTTCGATTTTTTTTCTCTTGATAAAAAACTTTTTGCCATTTCAGAATTTTCAAATATAAACATTGTCGAACAAAAGTTGCCAATTTTGAGCTCACTTTGTTTAATCTGATTTTATTCAGATCGATCATTTTAACTTTATAAATTGTATTTTGAAAAAACACTCAAAAAATGCGCGTTTGCTATCGAAGGTGTCTAAATTACAGTAAAATTTTTTGTCTATTATTTATTAATTAGGAACATTGAAAAACGGTTTTGACCACCAGTTAAAATTTATTTAATCAAATTTTATCCGATTTTTACGTCGAAATCGAAAATTTAAATTTTTGAAAAAAGCCAAAAAATACCGAAATTTTAGCACATCGAAAGAAATATTTTTACAGTTAAATTTATTAAATTGACGTGGTGGTCGCGTCGGCTTACCAATTTGGCAAGTTTTGGTGTAATAAAATTTTTATAATTCTGAAAAAAGAGGGCTTCGATAGATTTTTGCCAAACCGTAGTTTCGTTGCAAAAATTAAGATTCAGAGTATTAACAAGTGCGAAGAAGCAAAACGAGGACATGTTTGAATAAAGTTGAAGTAGCCATTCTCAATATTTCCAGCTTATGTTTCCAGAATAATAAGTTTGAAAATTGAACATGAAATGAGAAAAATTTTCGAAATATTTCCAATTATTTTTGCCCAAAAATCACAAAACCATGTCATATGATTATTCGACTAGCATATAAAAAATATGTGGTCATCTACGCGAAAAGTCAAAGTAGCCATTTTGAAGAGTGTTTTCGTTGATTTGAAACTAATACTGAAAAAAAAATTTAACAAAAAATAAGGGATTTTTTCAATATTGTTCGGAACTTTTTTCAGAAATTTCTCATGTAGAATTCGAAAAGTTTAATTCGAACTCAAAATTTTCTTGAGAAGCAATAATTCAAAAATTCTGTAGTTACAAAAGTTGCCTGGAATATGAAACATTACTTTGGTGGTATATTGAGAAGAATATATAAACCCAGTAAAAAGTTTTTCATCAAGAGCTCATATCCGTATCTTTCAAAATGCACCGAGGCCCCCAAGGTTGAAACAACCTGAAATGAAGTCTTCTATTTTTGAATTTCTGGTATAAAAAGGACCGCCTTGACTGGGACCTTCAGAAAAATTAAAAAAAATTGCAATAAGAACCGATTTAATTCAGAAAAGGTTGTTTAGGTTGATACACTTGTTGTTTTTATGTCACATAGAACAAAGCTATTGATAGGCTCAACTTAAGCTGCTCAAGTCACTGAAGAACCTTCTCAATGAGAAGTTCTCATCCATGAAGACTATAATTATAAAGAGATTCAAAGGCACCAAATATCTCAAAGACCTTTAGTCTTTTAATAGGTCTGAGATATATGTAAAACAAGAAAAGCAACAGGTGCAACAGCCAGTTGTGGCAACAACCTAACACTATTTTTTAAAGACATGTCGGTCCTTATATCAAATTTCTAAAATGTTTCAAATTTTAATGATGGTCACAGCCAAGCCGGTCATTTTGATACTGAACCTCCAAAATCGAAGTCATTATTTTTTTCGTGCATAATAAATCTGGAATCAACTAATGATACATAATTTTCGGCCGAATAGCACATACAAGCTCCGAAATTCAAGGTAATCTGAGTTGGTCGAATTTTGTCGGGTCTACCTTATTATAAATAACATTTTAAAATTAGAACTTACTCAATTCACCCATTTGGTCTTTTGGATTGTTGATGAAACTAGCACATTCTTCAAAATTGTCGAAATTTGCAAGGACTTTAAAGAGTCAAATATAATTTTTTGAAACATAAAAAAAGACTGCTTAGCAAAACTCTCGCAAAAAGGCTGATTATGAAAGTTATAACCTCTGATTCATCATTTTTAACAGTCAAAGCCAATGTCAAACCTGTGTTGAGTTCCTGAATTTTGTTTTTGGCCAGAAACTTGACAAACTTCAAGTTTCTGCACGAAAAAGAAATGCCAGAACTCGCCAAATATTCTTATTATTGCACGTATTTTAAATTGACACTAAATCTGCAAAAAGCAATGGATCTATATGCAAATCAAAGAAAGGAATCCATTCTGTTGCTGAGCAGTCGTCAACTCGGTTGTCGAATATGTTGACATGTTCAATGGTTTTGTTTTGCTTCAAATAGTCTTTATCAACCTCATTATCTGCAAATATCCTGTTAAAAGTTGTATTTTCCGATTCATCATCCATGTCTATCAAAAGGTTCGAAAGTAATAATATTTCGATCAACGATGAAACCATAAAAATGATCATTATATGGAAGATTATCCTTTAGTAAGCTTTCTCACTCTGCGTCATAACTATGATGGCAGAAAAAATAGTGACTTATCAAATCACACGATTGTCAACTCATTTTGAATAATTGCCAAAAAACGGTGGTTTTTTCTACATTCTACAGAAAATATAGCGAAATTTGTATTGAGATTGAGTTTGACCTACCACTTTTACAACTTATGTCGAAATTTCAACATAAAACCTAGGAGGAGATAGTTTGACCATTTTGGCTTAGGTCCTCTTGTGTCACTTGTGTGTCACTTATGTGTCACTAATTTGCGCCTACGCAAGGACCTATATAGATTGAGCTACATGTACAAGATAAAGGATAGTTTCACAAGATGGCTTATCTGACTAGTAACCTGAACGCCCTGTATGGCTTATTTAGTATCCAGAAAATACAATTCAATCGACCAGTATTCCTTCAAGGGGGTGGCATAAGTCCAGCAGATTGGTACATTTTTTCAGAGCAATATTTGAAAGAAAAAAAAGTGGAAATTCATTTTTTTATTTTTTTTGTTCAATAAAAGTGTTCATTCTTAAAAACGTTTACATTTTTATCTCCTAAACATAACTAACTATAGTTAAAAATACAAAAATCCACTTTGCACTGTGCATCATTTTCCAACTAAACTCGACTATAGAATTTTTTTAAAGACGATATTAATAAACTTCAGACATTGTCGGGTGTACTCCGCTAATAAGTTACCTTTTTACTCTGCACAGTCAAAAATTTCTTAAATATCAAAGGTTTTTTTTCATGAAAAAGGGTAAAAATTGGCAAAAAGTAGAGAAAAACAGCTTTTTCTGAGATAAAAATTGACCTTAAATTGCGTTTTGATATCAAAAATTGTCCTGACTATGAAACAAAATGGCGCCTATTACACCCACCATTTCATTGAGAATTTTTCACAACCATAAAATTTTTAAAGATTCAGTGCCGAATGGCACTTATCGAGTGCACAGTCAAGTGTTAAAAATTTCATCAACGGTTTCGAAATGATAATCGCGCGACCTACCGATTAGTTGACATACGGCGATTTAATAGATGCCAAAACATTTAATATGTGATTCTGGATGATTTTTTATGGAGAGTTTAAAAAACCACGAATAAAAATTTTGAACTTGATTTGGGGAAAATTTTCATAATTTTTCTGAAAAAGTCGATAAAAAATGAAGAATAAAAATTTTATGATTTTTCAAACAGCGGTCAGAAAATATGTAGGAATTCATGAAAAAAGTTGAAGTGGCTATTTTTTGGTTTTTACTCACATATTTCAGTTATTAAAACAAAAAAAAATTTTGGACGAAAAATGCGGAAAATTCTCATAATGCTTTGATTTTTTTTCAAATTTTTACGATTTCAAAGATGAAAACCCGAAGTTCGGGTCCCGAACTCAAATCATTCCTATAATAGATAAAAATGATTTTATGAAGCTGAAACATTTTTTAATCGGTTCAGCTAACTATAATAAGCATGAAAAAATATACTGACTTACGGTTTTTGTAAGTTATATTGACTCCAGGATGCCGGGTTTATGCCACCCCCTTAATGCCACCCCCTCATGAATTGAGGCTCAAACAAAGAAAAATCAGAATTTTCTTCTTATAGTTTTTTTCTGAAAATATGGGTAACTTAATATAATCTGGTGGTATTTTCAATCTAAAACAGCGTTAGGAAAAGACTTTTTAAGCATTTTGAGAATATATTGTCTTGATTTTGAGGATTTTAATAAAAATTTATCGATTTTCAGGAATTAGAAGTAGACTTTGGAAGAAAAAAANTTGAAATTTAGGTTTCGATAGTAACAGCTCTCCACGAACTCACTGGCTTTTGATTTATACAGGTTTGAAATGTGTCACTAAAAAATCCAGGAAGAAATAGGCCTTTGCGCGAGACCCTCAAAATCAACTCAAAAAAACGTTTTTGAGCTATTCTGGAGCAAATTTATTTCAAATTTTGAAACCGATAGTTACAGACCTGCGTAAATATTTTGTAGTTGATAAAAGCTACCAAAAATTTTCCAACCTTCAAAACTCACGGAGAAAAAGGCTTTTTTGCGACAAAATATGACCCTATTTTGAAGCTCGTTTCTGATTGGTTGAGCGATCAGTGATCTTTAATTATGTTTCAGGATATACGATTCAAGTTCAATTATTACATTGTATTTCACTATTGGGTTCCACAGTTTGTAGTCTTAAAGATATTAGCCCTGAAAAACTACAAAATCGTGATTTCCCATGAGGGTTACTTCCCCTAAGCGGGAACTTGTCGCTGGAATTTACTTTTCCCTATGAAAGATGAGTCAAACAGGGCAGTCAAGATGAAAAGCCAATTTGTGGAACTACTCTTGAGCTTGCGAACATAATATGTTAAGTTATAGTGATTAAATTTCATCATCATTATTTTTTGACTATATTTTGAAAAAAATAAAAAATTCTGAAAAATTTTATTTTTTGGTGATTTGATTCGTAGCTCATTTTGTAAAGAACTTGAATCAAATTTGAGCATTTTGATGCCGATTTTACTTCATATAATCAGCAAGAGGTACCCTCTTATTGCCACGTTTATAACCTTGATCGTCTCGGATCGATCTTCAAGGTTTTTTATCAACTGAGCGTACAAAAATCGTAAGAAAATTCTTCAAACTGTTTTAAAAGTACCGGTTCTTGTTATGAACAAATCTTGGAAATATTTGAATTCATAAAATTAGAACAAACTCTCTGATCAAATTTTTTTTCTTAAGATCTGGAGTTGCAAGTGATTCAATACCCCTGATTTTAGTAAAATTTAACTATACTTCGGTTTTAATTACTTATTCCGAACCTTGGGCTCCGAACTTGCCACTACAGGTTTTTTGATTACTTAAACTGAAAATATTCCCATCATCTGAGTCTGCTGGTAATAAACTCCAACTGAAACTTTCATTGTTAACAACTTTTGGGTGGAAAATGCAATTCAGTGTTATTGACAATAACTTATTGTATATTTTAAACTCAGAAAGTATCTGACGGTCGCCATATCTTAAAACTCAGATGTGATAGAAACCTAATTTTAGCTGCTTTTTTATTTTTGTTAACTGTTTGTTATCAAAAATCTCAAAAAATTGGAATTTTAAAAATGAATTCTACAAAATTCATTTATTTTTTAATGTTTTATTTTCAAGTGATTAATTGTAGCGCGTGATCTATACTTATTCGTAATCTGACTAACTTCATGAATTACAGACCCTAGAGGACAGATCGGATCTGTCAGATCCTGAATATTTGAAAAATGTGGAATCTGAGCATTTGATTAGTTGATCCCTTCCAAATCATATCAATTAAATCAGCCTGTTCTGCAAGCCAGGGTTTTGATTGGGTGCTTGTATCCCGCGTTGTTTGTTCAATTCAAATATTCAAAATCTGTCCTCTGAGGGTCTGTAATCCATATTTTTATTTTAGAAGCTTATGACAAAACATTTTTAATTTTTATCGAACAGAGTTTTAGAATTTCTTCAAAAAGTATATTTTTGACGAATTTGACGGTAAGTAAAGTTTGAGCGCGTCCGAAAAATACATCCGCAAAAAAGCTCGTGCGTCTAGTTAACTTTTAAAACAAAGTCTGGTGTCAGTGAACGATATATGCATAGTTTAGAGCGACCATGTGCTAAAACACTTATTTATTTTGAGAATTTCGGTTGATAAAATGAAGGATAAAAAGAACCGCTAGCAAAATTGTTAACAAATTTAAGTCAATTCTCAAAAAAAATGGAAAATTTCTGTTATCTACGAGCTAGATGAAGCTTTTTCAAAACATGCAATTATTGCATTGCAATAACTTAGTTTTTAAGGGAGTAACCGACGGGTTTTACTGATTTTCAAACGTTAGTCTTGAGCTAACCGCTATTCGTATTAAGTTCAAACTTCGGATTCTAGGAGATATTTGTTTGAAATTTTCAAAACATGGTGTCAAAAGTTTTTTGTATGACCGGACCGGCCGGTATACCGGTCCAAAAAGTGATTTTTTCCATTTTTTGAAGTAATTCTATCTAGCTCCTGGATATCAAAATTTTTTTTTCAGTATAAACTTTAATTTGTGAGCTTCACAGCCGTACAAAGCCTGATTTTCAAATTTCTTGTTATTTAGAGAAATTTCCAAAATAAATGGGTGTTTTTGCACATGTTCGCTGACCCCATTTCATTTAGTCGAACAATATCAGATTTTTTTTAAAGAAAAGCACTTCTTTAAAAGTGTGCAAAGCGAGGCGGTACAAAGAATTTTTTTTTATTTTGTTTCTCATTAGCTTTTTAAAAGCACTCAAAGTTTATTTACCCTCAAATTTGTCAAAAATAGGATTTTGAAGAAAAATTCCAAAACTTTTTTTGAGTAAAAATCATAATTTTTGATACATTTTTGTCAGTAAGTTGCACAATAAAAATTAGTTGTAAAAATAGTCAGATCCAATGTCTAGATCACGAGAAAAAGTTAATTACCTGAAAAAAATACTTAGAAAAAATTCCATTATTATGCAAAATTCGGAAAAATTTTTATCGAAATTCATCTTTTTTAAGGTTTTTATAAGCAAACCGTTAAAAAAAATAAGAATGCAGCTAAAATCAGCTTTCTATCACTTCTGAGTCTCGAGAAACAGCCTCCGTCGGTTACCCCAAATTTCTGGATCTAAGAAAATATTTGAAAAA
>SCLH01000552.1:72901-93145 GCA_004367855.1 Oikopleura vanhoeffeni | reverse complement strand
GAATGAAAAATGTAGTCAACAATTATTGTTCGCAATTGTATGAGAAATCGAATGAGCATAGTTAAAACAAATTCTGATGAGCGGTTTTCGAATTAATGGTACCAAACCGGCCAGAATATCACCCAAAAACTCAGTACTACAGCATGTAAGAGACCGGTTAGATCAATTCTCTCGTTTCATTCAACAGAACTTCTCGATAAATTTGACCCATTCCTAATGGACTATTATTTATAAATTATGAAATTTTGACCTTGACCTTAAAACAAAAATGCTTCCGACTGCTAAAGTAAAAGAGATAAACACGCTGAATGCAATATTAACAATCCCAGTAAGTTGCAAATAATCATATCTCGTTCCAGCAAATTTGTCCAGGTAAGCATACTGTATCATTAGTTCAACACCATCAGCTAGCAAATATGAAATTGTCAATAATACGACTGTATCCAAAGATTTTTATAAATATCATTTAATCGGGTTTTCAGTAGAAGCTGGGGATTTTTGTTCGGGACTAACAATCACCACATGTGGTCCCACTTAAGCAAATATCTTAATTCAACCCACAAATCTTCAAAATGTGACTACGTCAATCACCTTATGAGATGGTATTACATTGAAAATAATACCTGTGCGTTGATCTCAACCTTTTTCTTTTTTTGAGTGATATCCCTTTAACACATTTATAGTGATTTAGGATCGTTTTTTGACTTGCACATCATTTTTGAGTCATATTTATCGTATTTGATAGAATATTTAAAATCCCTAATAAATTCAATTTGCGGGATGTCTGTCCGGTAGTTTCTAGAAAAAAATTTGCCGAGATTTTTCGTAAAAAAATTTACCGAGATTTTTTTGTAGGGCGCTTCAAAGTCAAAACCTTTTTTAAGAAAAATCTCGGAAATTTATTACGAAAAATCAATATTTTTTTGTAGAAACTAGCGGACAGACAATCCGCAAATTTTATTTCTTAGGGATTTTCAATATTCTATCAAATACGACAAACATATGACTCAAAAATGATGTGCAAGTCAAAAAACGATCCTTGATCACTATAAATGTGTTAAAAGGCTATTCTTCAAAACTTGAATTGCTTTATATCCACTATTCAGACTTATGTAAACCTAGGCAGCTCAATAGGCAATTTAACACTTTATTTGACTATTAAGCTGCCTGGATTTACATCAGTGTGAGAGGGATATAAGACTCATATAATAAGTAATGCCATATCTAATGTTATTGTTTTGATTAAGCTTTTCTTGTCAAAAACAGTGAACGCAATTACTTATATGACGCATTTCATGTTTTGAAAAAATTAATCAAAAAATTAGCGATATCATATGATATTTTTGAGCGACTTTTGACAGTTTAAACAAAGACGAATGTTTTTCTGATTTCAAATCGTTTTTGTTACCAAATGTTACCCTTTTTAATAGTTGAAAGATAAAAATCCAAGCCTTCACCCATTAAATTAACTTTCAAATTTGGCGTGAACGACATTTTGTGAACGACCATGCAAGTCAAAGGAATCGTGAAAAATTCGAATAAATCCCAAACGCAGAGAACTATCAACGCAGTTTTGTCGATTTGGATATGTTTGTCCAATAAATTTTTGTTAGTATACAATGCAATTTGATTCAAGTAGTTGATATCACAGAAGAAATCTATCAGAAGAGCAAGAATTGGAGAGTACTGGTACTGAAATTCATAATAAGTTAATATCAGTGGCAATTTTACCATTGTTTAACCCTGAATCACAGGAAAAAAAGTTCCGCCAAGGCACCAGAGCCGATATATCGGCTCTACTTTGGACGCTTGTTTACAGGAGAAGCTCAAGTAGTTGAAGCTCCATCACCTTTGCAAAGAAAAGTTGAAAAGTTATTATTTTAGCATTAATCATTTCAATTTCTAGAATTTTTGATATTTTAGTTCTTAGAAAAATAACGTTGGAAAAACTAAGGCTGTAGCATATCACGTGATAAGTGCTCATCGTATGTTCACAAGATTTTATTTTTATGGGTACCAATTCGGTACTACCCAACGCTCTATATATCTCAATCAAAAGTTATTTTTTAAAAAGAGGAAAAAAAGGATGAAAAAATCACAAATCTCTATGAAAAATGGCTAATGTTCCAAATAAAAGCAGATTAATACACTTTTTATAATTATTTTTAATTTTATATAGTAATCAAGTGATAGTGTGGACAATTTTTGATTCCTTAAATTAATTTTAATAATAAATAATTTTTTTCATGGAATACTTAAATTGAAAATTTTTAAATTTCACTTCCAAAAAAAATATCTGTCCCAAGATACAAATAAATTTTACTGTTAAATGTTTTGTATGCACAAAACACTTTCCTTAAAACTGGATTATCTCACATTTGTATTTTATGTCTTTTTTTCGAAATAATTTTTCCGGAAGTAAAACTTCGGCGAAAAATCTAAAAAAATCAATTCCCCGTAATATTCGAACCAAATATCTAAAAAAAAATTAGTATTTTTTAGGAATCACCACAAAATTATTTATAATGAGATCGGAAGAAACAATTCTGTGACATTTTTTTTGCCCTTTTTATAAGGTTTTCAGTAGGCTTGAGCCGATATATTGGCTCTATGATTCCAAGGGTTAAGGTATCAAAAAGCGATAGCATTTTGGTAAAAATGTTTTTTGCACAATCTTGAACTTTAATTATGAGCCCCTTATTATCATAAAAATCGGGAATTCCGATTGGGGTTGCTCTTTTTTTTGATGAAATCTTTTTGCTGGATATTTGCTACTCAATTAATATCCGAGATTTATTCTTATTTCGAATCAAAAGTTTCGACCTGCAAAAATTTCGTTTTTAGGCGTCAAAATTTTTAATAACGAAATTCCTATTCGTAATCTTTCATTTCAAAAAAAGATGTAGTGTACCAAAATTCGTAAATTACGGTTAAAAATTACTTTTGGTGTTTCACACTGTCAGAGCCTTTGCCTCAAAGGAATTAAAAACAAGGAATGCTATTTTTACCACACTGACTTGCTCAGTAAAAATTTGAAGTTGTGTAAATCAGCATGAAAAAAAAAGAAGTGAAATGAAGTAACTTCATCGATAAGTAACTTCATTGAAGTTATTGAAAAAAGTCGACAAATTTCATGTCTTATCGATAAAAGTTTAATTGTATTATTTAAATTGCGCAGCATCTCTACCAGGTCCTTTACGAGAGTCCCGGTCACTGTTGTTGACTTTTTGTATCAGAACTTCTGATTGAGAAGTCCTGAAAATGTCAAAATTTCTGACATTTCAAAATATACTTCATCGGAAGAAAAAGTGTTCAATGCGGATACACTGTATCCGATACAGACCGACTATATCGATACCTCTAGCTTTCACGGCCTCTTGTGAGGTATTCACAAATCCAAATATCTCAACGTACGCATATTATGACCCAATTGAAAAGGGTCCGAAAATCATTATAAAGGGATGCATTCAAGCGGTAGGCTCATTCTTTAAAATTTTGTTACAAGTGCGAGAAAATTGCATGAAACCAACACAATTTAATTTTTAGTTCCTCAATTTTCTTTGAAAAAACTTTCTGTTTATAATTTTTTTGATGTCACAATGTTATGGTGCTTGAAAATTTCAAACCTTATTATTTTTCAGACAATTTTTTGTTAGTTTTAAATATTCCTCATTTCCTATTGATATCGAATTAAATATGTATTTGCCAAATCAACCAGGGATTATGTAAGGTTTTTATTTCACAAATTTGTTGACCCCCCGGGCTTTTCGCAAAAATTTTACCTGAAATAACCAGAAATCAGTGAGTATTATCAGTCAAAAATAAAAGGTATTAGGCTTTTTCGATAAGCCATTTTATAAACTACCCATGATCCGGACAAAATGATGTCAATGAATTTTCATCTTGCTAAGTTCTCAAAAAAGTTACAGTAACCATGTGTACAACGAACAAATTCGAGTTCGTTACTCATACAGTATGAGTCATACCGTTCTTTTATATTCTTGCGAATTCGATTCATATATTAGAAAACCAGTTAAAAATTTACTATTTTTTATAGCAATTTCAAATCCTGTTGTTAATTTACAAAGCAAATAATCCATTTCATGGCTTCATTGAAAAGTTATTTACAAGATGATACAAAATTAGACTTACAAGCTAATGAAAAATTGATTCGTGATTTTGCACTGAATGTAAACTTTGGTTTTTCTTTTGGCCAAAAGAACGCTTTATGGCCATAAACTAAATCATCGTCATCGAATTTTGGTTTGATAATATCATTGTAATAGTTGTAGCGAATTTGTGTAGCCTCGTCATGCGCATTGTCTGGAAGACAAAATATTTTTTTGAAGAATTTATACCATGTTTTTCCTTTCTTTTCAGCGGTCGAAAAACATGATTGAATACAATTGCAATTATCTTTTGGGACACTGACAACCCAGCAGCAACAACTTCGAATCTTTGTTCCTACGACATGATTTCACAAAATTTTGTAGAATTTTTTTCTCAAAAAAAGTTGTGGAAATATTTTGTTAGGTTGTAGGGTTTTGGAATGAAAAAACTTAATTTCGAGATGCCATATCTTATGAATCGGACAAAAAACTGAAAATACAACAAACATATAAATTTTAGTTTCAAGATACTCTAACAAAAATCTTGCTAATGATTGCCCGACCAATCAGAAACCACTTTTCAAAAGCCCCCTGAGTTTTCAAGATCAATACATTTTAATTTTTATTGACCGCAGAGAACGTGCACGGAGGCTCAGGGTCCGCTGAATCTTGTAAAAATTCATCCAGCACTAAATGAGCAAAAACTTTTTCGGCCACATTTTGAGGGTCTCAAAAAAAACTTCTGCTCTTTGGATTTTTTCCGGCCGAAAACTTTTATTAATGAGGGAGCAGCATTCCAAGGTCTACAATTTTGTTATTGTCTAAGGTCTTCGGAATCAGCGATTTAAATTCTCGGAAATCTCAAAATTATGTTAAAATTACGATCAAAAATTTTTAATTCACGATTCAATATATTTTTTGTCGAACAATGAGAATAAGCTGTACTGTATAGCTTAAAAAATAAACTTAAGAAGTTTTACAAAAGCTTATCTGAGCCTCATAAATCTTCAGATTTTGAATGTTTTCGTTTTTTCTATGCTCGATGGGCCATCGACGATGGCGTTCAGCCTTAAAATATTAAACGACCATATATTGAAATCGTTTTCCTGGGAGTGGTGCAACATTCGATGGTCGATTATCTGCAAATTTGAAGATAGATTCCCTACATTTTTGATGATTCCACATATAAGTCATCCAGTAAAATGCAACAAAAAAGTCTTCGTAAGGCTTCAAAAAGCTCGGAAACTAAAAATTATGAAAATCTTTACGATTAATTTTTTAAGCCCCTATTCTATACAAAATAAAACCCATAAAAAGGACGTATAGCCAGCCAACCAACTTGGAATATCATATTCTACACATTCGAAACATAATACTTTCTTACTAAGGCCTGATTATTGATACAGAGGAAGTTATTTTTGTGTGCAATTTACAAAATTAATCATATTTTCACATGATAAGTTTTTGCTGATAGACTATAACGGATGTCCGAAGAAAATTTTCTTGATTTTTTATACGACTAATTAGTAGTATTTGTCACGTAACCTGGGATAAAAAAAACTTCTAGCAATTTTTAAATTGCGAAGAGTTTTACAATATGTATTTTGTACAGAAAAATGTTTATAATCAATAAAAAGTCAATTGCGTAGGCGTGCAGACTTTTTTGACTTGAATTTTAATAGAGTTTATGATTTGTTGATATAATACTTGTTATTTTTATATTCTGTATAACATAAATTCAGGAAAAGATCCCATTTTTAGTAAATCAAGCCAAAATTTTAGTATCATGACCTAAAAATGGGACCTCTTCCCAGATTAAATATTTCGAAAGAAACGCCCTTCTACCTAATTGTTTTGATATTAAGAAAATTGGAGAAGGGGGGTCAGCCACTGATCGTGAGTCACGATTCGTGACACAAAATATGGTTTTTCCGACGTCGAAAAGTTCAAACATATATCTCTTTATGACCTTTTGATTAATCTAATACATGTATATGTGGGTTGAAAAGAAGAGAAAGCGGCCTCATGAGTGGCTAGAAGGGGTCTTAGGAGTGTTAGGATTGGCTCCCTCAACCCACATCTATTAGATTAATCAAAAGGTCATAAAAGGATATGAAACTACTATCAGAAATGATAAATTATTATTTCTGATATTAATTTCACATGTAAACTAATTACATTATACAAACTAAAAATAATTTATAAAAATTCAATGAGGAATACTCCTCTTGCACCTTTTCCCTAATTGGTCTGTATAACAAATAGTTTTATTCCAGCAAACTTCTAAGCCTTCTTGCTCGAAAACTGGTAAGATTGTAGGAAGATCCATTTCAATTCTATTTCACTGGGTTTAAAAAGCTGAAAATTTCGACATTACGTAGGAATGAAATGTCAATAATATGATATTTTCCTTTCTTTGCATCATTATTTGCTATCAATATTTGTCTTATTACAATTTTGCGTGAATAATAAAATGATTCAAAAATTTTGATGATTATTAACATGTATATTTACGTTTCAAGTTTTCAGAAATGCTATGGAATATCGAAAAGCTGAAAGAAAAACTGAATAAATTTGTGGGTAACTTGAATGTTGGCGGTTTTCATATTTGGATCCTAGTCATGCACTTAATTTAATATAAGTTAATCCAGAATCTGGATTCAAGATCTCCTTACGGACTTTAGCTGAACATTTTTTTAAATATATTTAAACTACAATCCACTCAGATAGCACTTTTTATTTCACGCAAACAATTCGTCATCTTTTCCTATCATGTTGAAGGGAAACCCAATCACTCAAGCAATCACTGAGACTTCATTAGTGGTATTCGAACTCGCGCTATAAAGATAGTTAACTTTTTTGAGATGGAGTTCAGTTTGGTAAACAGATATGATCCACTTCACTCGGTCTATCTGACTCGTCTATTCAAAACCTTAAAATACATTCGTGATGAAACAATTAAATGTACTTGAGTGCAATTCTGTAATTCGAAGATTGTCGAATAACAAACGACACATAAACGTGTAAAGTAATCGAGGACTTTCACTCTGTCCCAATCTAAGAAAAAAACAAATTTAAAAATCTGATAGATCCTTACTTATAAAAGTAGTTAATTAGTCATCTGAAAATTAAGTAACTCCAAATTCTTATGCTTATCTTCTCACATAAGCAATTAAGATGAATGAGGATTCAAACCCGGACCCTATTCGGACTAAAGCGCTGACACTGCTGACCCGCATCCCCACGACCCACCAACGACCACGAGTTTATATCTCTCTTCCACAAGTAATATCCCCATTCACACTTTTCTTAATATCACCCGGCCTACACCCATTAAAACACACTAGTTTCCTACATTCAGGGCCGGGATATTAACACAAAGTGTGAATGGGGATATTGCAAAGTCGAACGCACCTTTGTAGGATGTGTAAAGACAAACTTTCGGTTTATGGTCTGCCGATTTTCATTCGATTTTATAGAGTAAGTATGTATCATTTTATATACTAGATTCTATATACTAGAAGGCTTTTAATATTTAATGAAATCCTTTTCGTGGTGGTCTGCGATCTGGCCTTGTACGCTCGTCATCATGGTTCGACTTCCGCTATACGGTATAAGCTATTATAGGCTTTATACCGTATAGCCTATACCGCGGTATTCGCATCCTTTTTTGAGAACCTAAAAGAAATATATCTTGAAAGAAAACGTATAATTTTGATTCTATAATACTAAAATAGCTTAATTTAATTTTTGAAAAAAAAAACACCTAATGAAAATAATTGATCATTTTTTTGATTCCAAAATAGCTAAATTTAATTTTTGAAAAAAAAAACATAATGAAAATTATTGATCAATTTTGTGTATGAATAATTATCCGAGTATGCGGAAATTGAAATTTCGAACATATGCCACATTACATGTATGTATTTATACATAAGCAAAATTAAGTATTTAAACATTCCCCACATTATGTGTTAATATATGGTTATATTTTTAATATTGTTATATATATTGTTATATATTAATATAATGGCTTGTACTTCGTCTATAATTATCAGGAATATTTTTTAGAAATTTCGATCGGACTTGTTCTAGAATTATGAAAAACCGTTTTTTTATTAGATTTTATAATTCGGAGCTTAATTTTCTCAAAACCCGCTCGGTACTTTTTTTTAATTTAGTATTAGTCGGAGAAACTTATCTTCTTCATTTCTGGTGACTTACTCTTTTTTCAAATTATGCTCCTATACATAGAAAATTGGATTTTAGTTCGGCCGGATGTCAATTTTTAAGATTTCTAAACAAATAAAGTTGATCAGATTTAGTTAAAAAATGCCACCAAATGACAGATGATGGTCTAATGAATAAAAAATCTGTTACGTCAAGTCGAAATTTCGAACCAATATATTCTAGAATCATGAAAACGCTAAAATTTCAAACTAAACCGATATTTTCTAAAAACAGCTCGGTACAATTTTTTAAATTTGAGTATTATTTGGAGAAACATGTAGACAGTATACTAAATTTTTTTTTATACGGTATACTTAATTTTTGGTGGAAAACTTTTATTCGATCTTCACTCCTATTAATATTAAATTGCATTTTAGTTAAACCGGAAGCTAATTTTCGGACTTTCTAGAAAATAATTTTCATTATTTCTATTATTTATTTTCACAAATGTTTTTTAAAGTTTTGGTAGCAAATTATTTGAATTATATTATTAACAAAAAAAATATCGATCCTAGGTTATACGCTTGATTTAAGCAGCATGGTCACGCGTGAACATATGTTTCTATGGGTCCAGAAATAGTCTGCAATTCTGAGAGTTAAAGCGGAGATACTTTATTTTCCAGAAAGTGAGTCTTGTACTCAATAATAAGAGTCTAAATTGTCAACAAAAAATGAAAAAAGAATCAAATTATCAATCAAATTTATTTTAAAAATCGAGTTTTTATGTTCCCAAAACCATGTCAACTTGATTTTATTGTCAGTGAACACAATAAGCTACAAAATTTCAGTTTTAAAACTTGATATGAATTAAGAAAGCTTGTAAGATGTTCTTTTTTGTTTATCTAAGATGTTCGAGAAAACTGCTGCCTTTCATCAAAAATTAACAATCATGCTTTTGACAAAAATTTGTTTCTCCAGAATTTTGTTTGATCTCGCGTCCTTTTCCCATTTTTTCGACTTTTTAAAATGTTGCAGTTCATAAAAATTTATGTAGTAATAGTGCGTCCGAAGTCGTTTACCATTAGCCAATCGAGACATCTGGAAAAAAATTGAGGAAAGCCATTCGGTCTCATTTTTTGTGAAGATTTCAAAACCATATATTCAGAAAAAAAAATTGACATCAAAATTTATCTAAAAATCCTTGATGCTGATTGGCCAAAAAATCAACTTATCAGAACAAATCATTATAACATGCATTAATTTTATGTGTACTGATTAGATTAATAGTTCAACCATAGCTAATAGTAAGTTTATTGCCTTCGAGGACTTGGTTTGGGCCAAAACATAAAGGTACAGTGAATGAAATTTATTTTGATTTTCACAGTAAAACAAAGTTTGAACTGAAGAACATCTAGAACAAATGTTTATTTAAAATGATTTCGGGATCATTCCAAAAAGACAGATAACGAGATTAAAAAAATCATAAATTATAGAATTATGTAAAATGTTTTGGTTTTTACCCAACTTTTCGAAATTTATTAACTTGTTATGAGCAAATATTCATTCAAAATTAAATTTTCTTGAATTATAACAAATCGGTACAATTTTAAAATTGTTTTTACAGTACATTTGTTTCGAATTATATTTTTTTCAGATTATCAAATATTGTTTTTTTTCAAACATTCTCAAACTATATCAACCCGCTATTTTCAAATATTGTTATTTCTAAATAAGATTAATTGAATCTTATCAACTTGATAATTCGGTTTTGTCTCTCGCGGGGCAGGCCGATTTTAGAGAAAAATCGCTTCCGTTATTTAAGGGTATCCCTGCACCTACATTTTCTGCAGTTATATGTCATAAAAATGCACCAGATCGAATTGGTTTATGTTTTAGAACGCATAAAACAACCAAAATGACGACAAAAAAAATTCGAAAAATTTGCGTTTTTTCGGTTTTTTTCAAGTATTTTTCTCTCAAGATTATGTTCAAAATAACGTTTGTGTCAATTTGACCACTAAAACTTCAAAAATATCGGGTTGACGTAAGCCAACTTTCTTTTCAGTGTTTCCCCAGCTTTTTTAAGCCTACTTTCGAAAAAATCGAAGCATCATTTTTTTTCGGAAATTTTTCCGTGATCCTTGAAAAATTCATATTTTGAGTTTGGGTCAAAATTGAAAAAAACCGCTCCTAGAAGTTTTTATTTGTTTCGAGCTCCGTTGCAAAAATTTAGTAATTTGAAATTTAACCTAGGAGGAGATAGATTTCCGATGAACAAAGTCCAAAAAACGGTGGTTTATCGATATCTAGAAACCAAATATAGCACTCATCGACAAAAGCGTCCCCTCAGAAGTTTTAATACTAATTTACAGGTTATGTTAAATAAGGTTTATTTCATAAAATAAAACCTGAGAGGAGATAGATTGTTTCCCATTTTGGCTTTAGATCTCCTTGTCTCGCTTATGTGTCTGGGAGTGTAAGCATACAAAAAAGTTTTGACACATTTCTGACGCAAGCTGAAGGCTAGTTCTACAAACTGGGTAATCTGAATTATATCTTCAAGGCCTTGTTTGGCTTAATATTTATCGATAATATGTCAATTAGGAGCAGGGATACCCTTAAGGGGGTAGCCGACTCTGATTTTAATAAATGGCCGAGAGGATAAACATTGCTTGAAGTTTGAGTACGGGGTGGATAATATAAGGGTTACTAAAAACCAATCATCATAAAATTTCGCATTTGCTTTTTCGATATTTTTTTCTAAGTATTTTTAAAAAAGATGAAGTTGAAAAATACCGTTTGCTCAAATTTCACCACTACATTTCAAGAATATCGACTGGTGACGTTAGCCAACTTTCTCATCAAGTGTTTCACTGGCTTAAGCACTTTTTTTCGAAAATTTCTGGAAATGAACCAAAAAAGATTCCATATTTCGAGTTTTAATGCTTGAAATTGCAAAAAAGCTCGCCTTAATCTCTTCAAAATGCGTTGGAGAAGACTTGAAGTAAAATTTGATCGGTAGTTGTGCAATATATCTTCGTGAGGAGATAGATTTTAAGTCTTGAAATTGTGAAAAATTCGGTCGGTTATTTGGCGTTCTAGATTGTGTCAGCCGCCGCTATCGCTAAAAGCTGGCGTCTTAAAATAGTATTGGCATACTACCGTTACTTGATCTGTGGAACATTTGAGCTCGATTTGATTATACTCGTCTGAAAGGGAGAATAGTTTTTGCAGTTTGGGAAAATGGACACGCTTGTTACATACTGTACTCTATTGGTGTAATGATCAAAAATAATTTATGGTGTACTTTTTTCGCAAGATAAGGACTAGATCTACAAATAAGCATTTTCGGTTTTTCTCATCATGAACTGTTAGTATTTCAGTATATTTCACTAGAAAAATGTCAAATCAGAAGTCGCAATACCCCTAAAGCGATGAAAATTGAGTTTTTTTCATCGGGGATGAAATTATGCTGCTTATAAGAGAAGAATATAAATATAAAATTTTATGATGAACAACACCGGAGTTATTGGAGATATTGCATAATAATTTTAAAAATTTTTTCTATAAAAATAGAGTTTTTGGACGAATTAATCGCTGATTTATTTTTCGCTTGGGCAAATTGGTTAGTTAAATTTGGTTTGGAACAAATTTGAAAATCAAAAACAATGGAAAAATATCGGACTTTTCTGATTTTATTCATTTAAATGTGATGGCGGAGATTGTTGTCCTCAACGTACTCAATAGTACGAGTCAGCCCAGAAAAATACTCAATTCATTTCGACAGATTTATTTGTAACACCTCTAATTTGTGTCTGATTGAATCATATAAGTGTATTCTAAACTGTTTGGAAACATTAGTTTCTTCAATAAGAGGGCCCCTAAACACCCATCATGTGATCGGTTCGAGTTTTTATTTCTTGGTTATCTTGGTGGTCAACTGTTGGGTATCGAGTTTGTTTTGTGATTGCCTAAAAAATGAGTACGTAATACTGGTTTTATTATTTTTAAATGTTATATCGTAAATAAATCATTGACAAAACTCGCATAAGTTTTTATGAATTTTGATGTTTTAGTACCGCACGGGAAGCGTTTCCATTAGCGTTTCCGGAGCGTTTCCAGAAGGGATAATGACAGTGCGATTTTTAACTAAATAATATCAAAATTGGATAAAATGGCAGATTTTTCTCAAATTCTTGGCTATGGCAAATCGAATTTTCGTCCCTGGTTCTAAGAACTCGATATTTAAGGCGGATGGTTGACCTTTGAAATCTAAGAAATTACTCATTCGAAAATATTTTTGGGACTTTAATTCCCTTTAAAATTTTTAATTTAAAATTTTGTGTTGGCAGCTTAATTTTATATTCATCTTCGATTTGAAAAAATTGTTTAAATTTTTTGAGTGTAGACTTTTTTAACGAAAAAATCCTACGTGGCACACGATTCAAATTTAAAGTAGTTTTTTCAGAATTGATGCACAGATTGAAAGTACCATTAATACATTTTTTTTAGAATTTAATTTCATTACAAATAACATATTGCTTTAATTAACATAAAAATATCCATGCGTGAAAAATTCTAAAATCCTCCTTCATATTCTCTCTTTTGTTCAAATCTGAATAAAAAGGTTAATATAAACCGAAACTACCTAATCAGTCACTCAAAACCTGATTATTAATCGATAAATGAACACGCAATACGGTGGGGGTTAAAACCCTGGTGCTAATATGTACATAGAAAAATTAATTAAAAACTAAACATACAGCATCAGGGTACTGGTTTCAGGAGCTTCAAAACTGCAATTATGTAAACAAAAATTCCTGCAACATATAGCAATTCGTATATGCTGCCGCTAATTATACATTGTACTCAAAATCTTTGAATAAAGTTCTAAAATTATCGAAAAAAATTAGCCGTATTTTTTGTGTTAATTGGGAAAGATCAGGATCTTGATGTCGTCACTGCTGAGCAATCTGTATTTTATTTTGTGCAAGTAAGAGTTATCACCTTTGTGTTTCACCAGCTCTGATAATTCAAAAGTTTTTCATCAACAATTAATATTTAAATTATCTAACCGCTGATGGAGCGTGAAATACAAAAACAAGATGGAACACTGTTCGTCAACAAAAACCAATTTTAACTAATTTTGGCAAATTGGAATTCTTTATAATTCATAGTAGTTTCTCAAAATGGCAAGTAATTTTTTTTGCGCATTTGTTCTGTTCAAATCATATTTGAAAATCATTTTTTTTCATTCAAATTTGCACGCTCTTATTATATCTATGAACAAAACTCTATTTTGAAACCATTATGACTCTTTAAAGAATTCCACAGCATTGTCAAATTAGTCTGTACATAAACAAAACAGTATCTGGTTAGTTGTTAGTGCTTTATATTCTTTATTTAAACTTTTATGCTGAATCTTGGTTTTTGGTTGATTTTTTTGGGAGGTAAGGGGCTTTTTGGAACTGCATTTTCTTCAGTTTTCAAAAATATGTTCCCGATTTTCCGTATATTCTTTATTATTCCAGAATTAGTTCCCGATTTTCCGTACATTTCTTATTTTTCAAAAAGTTCCTAAGTTTTCCATATAAGTTCAATATTTTTCCAAAAAGCTCAGATTTTCCGGAAATTTCACCACAAGTTGTGTGTTTAATTAAATCGTTGATTAAGTTAATAAAGTTGTAAAAGGTGATTAATCAGTTGATTGAGTTTTTTGAAATCCAGTATTTTTAATCCTGTTATTTATAATTCTCTTTATTTTCTGTATAAAAACTGTAACTTCTACGAGATTCTGTTGCAATAATCAACTTTCTTGCAATAGGCTATATCATTGCACCCCGATATATGTTGAGTTGCTGAGGTCAATGAGAATTGTAGACGGTCTTACCATGGCTGCAAATAAAAACGTGATAATAATAATAATAAATAAAGCTTCGTAAACCCTACATAAATCGTATCAAACATTCTTTCCAAATTAAAGACTCTGAATTATATCAGTTTCAGATAAGCAAATATTTTCAAATTAAAATAAATTTTCTCAAAATATATAAATAATATTATTCTTTTCAAATTAAACTTTTAGAGACATTCACAAAGCAAACAAATAAACAGCTCCAACCCTAACGACCCAACGCGTCCAATAGTACAGTTATTGCCTTTCAACTCTGAAGAAAATGTTCAATTTGTCTAGAAGCCCTAACTGCTCAGTTTTACCTGATATTTTTTATCATTAAAATTTTCATACAAAATATACAAATCGGCCTTACTATACAAGTGACCCAATTTTAACGTCAAAAACACGCAGAATCGCAAAGATCGAAAATGTTCGTTTGGCAGCAAAAAACAAATAAAATAATTTCATTTTGTAAATTTTTCTTCAATTTCATCGAATTTGTTCACATTTTTGAGTTGTAAGCTCGAATATTTAGCATGAAGCAGAAATCCTTATTGGCAGTTAACTAGCCAAGAGCCATGTTGACCAATAATTCACATCACGAGTCCATAATTTACTACAGCAGGGTCCGGCGGATAGGTGAAAGTTTTTTCGATCAAAACCTTCACCTATCTGCCGGATTTCATCTATCCGCCGGAAATCACCTATCCGCCGGACGTCTGGGAAGAAACGCTCTGATTGGTCAATAAAAACAAGATCTAGAATTTATAATTTAGTTAAAGAGTAGTCAGAGTAAGAATTTAGGCTGATTTTTTGATGAATTTTTCATCACAAATGCAAAAGTGACCGTTTTGAAAACATCAGAAACTACTTTTTTGAATAATTGACTCACGCTGTAATTCGAATTTAGCGTCTAGAATGCATTTATTTGATTTTATTCAACCAAATATATTAATCCTCTCACTCATGGCGTCATTTAAAATAACACCTGTACATTAACGACCAGAAACTGCAGGTTCGTTCTAAATGGATCACTTTTTAGGAAACAAATTTCTGAATCTGCTGTATTTCCAATTTTTGTTCTGACGTCCCTGAGTAAATTTTTATTTCATTTCAAATGATTTTGGTAAATTGCGTAAGTTAGGTTCTCTTTTCGGAAAAAACCTGTAGATTAAAGACCAAAGATTGCAGGTTATTTCTGAGAAGCCACTTTTCAGAAAATTTAATTCTGAATCTTCTCTATTATTAATTTTTGTTCTGACCTCTCTCATTTTCTCCCGAATGAATTGCGTAGGTTGAAGGCCAATTTGTAACTGTCACTTTTCTATAGGGTTAATGGAGTAGGCCCCACTTGGGACGATTATGCACTTGGGACCAAATCACACTTGGGACCCATATGCACTTGTGACCATGACGGACTTGGGACGAATATGCACTTGGTACCAAGCTTCACTAGGGACCAAAAAGTTAACATTTTAAAGTCAGTTACAGTGCGGCACTTGTGACCAATATGCACTTGGGACATGACGGGCACTATGGGCGCGACCAATATGTCACTTGGGACCATTGACGGAATTTGGGACCAAATATGCACTTGAGACCAATATGCATGTTGTACTAATCATACTTGGGACCAATATGCACTTGGGACTGGACCTCGGCACCCACTGGGTTGGCTTGACTGGCTTGGAGTCGAGCCAAGCCAGAGAGATTTTGACTCGAGTCAAGCCAAGTCAAGCCAGAGAACTCTTGGCTTGATAATCAAGTCAAGTTTATTTGTCTTGAAATTTTTTGATCATTGATTCAAAACGGGCAAAAGTGGCATTCGAGAGCCAAATTTTGAAAATTGAGATAATTAAGATATTTTTTTGTATTCTTAACGCCCAAACTATTTTTGAAGTCTTGCTCCCGTTCTAGATTTCCTGAGTTTTTGAGTCAACTGATTTTTACGGATGCGGGNGAAAAATGGTATAATAAACCGAAACTAGTCAAGTAATAAAACACCTTTGAATAACATATTATCTGTTACTTAAAGTGGCTTCTTCAAACCAGAAAATTTCGTGTCAAAATTAAATGGAACTCTAAATCAGAAAAAAATGTGCAAAATCTTGAATTTGCTCCATATATTTTTTATTAAATGATCAATTTTTTAAAATGAAATTTTTTATATTAAAAAATAAAATTAAAGGCGTAGCGGTTGTAAAATTGAGCCTTAATTATGAGTTGTTTTCTAATGAAAACAATTTTAAGTTTATGTTTTCAAAAATATAATTTTGTCAAAAAGTTGAAACAACAAAAATTTAATAAAATTTCTAATTTTTGAAATAATCAAAAAAATAGAAAAATTCAAGAATTTTTCCGACGTTATAAAATGAATCAATAAAATGAAAAATGTGAAATTAAGAAAAAAATTTGTAAATTTTGATGAAAATTAAATAAATAATTGAGATTCCGCACTGCAAAAATCTGTTCATAATAAAACATGCTTTCAAAAATTAAATTTTTTCAAAATTCGAAAATTTTGTTGCAAATTTGAAAAAATATAAAAAAAATTTCGTCGTCAAATGTTAAATCTCTAATTTGAGTCAAATCAAGTTTTTAAACTTTTGTTTTCGACGAAATTTTTAAGTTTGGAATTAAACTTTTCTATTTATTAAGATTTACAAATTTTATTCTTGATTTCACGTTTTCATTAATCAATGTATTTGATTGAATATTCAAAATTCCAAAAGTTCGGAATTTGTGTCGGAATCTTTTAAAGTCATAACTTTTTTGCTCTAATTTTTGTTGCATTAGATCACTTTAAATTAGATCTTGAACATGGCAATAAAAAATTTTTCGATTTCGAAAAAAAAAAATTCCAAATATTTTCTTAGATCCAGAAATTTGGGGTAACCGACGGAGGCTGTTTCTCGAGACTCAGAAGTGATAGAAAGCTGATTTTAGCTGCATTCTTATTTTTGTTAACGGTTTGCTTATAAAAACCTAAAAAAAGATGAATTTCGATAAAAAATTTTCCGAATTTTGCATAATAATGGAATTTTTTCTAAGTATTTTTTTCAGGTAATTAACTTTTTCTCGTGATCTAGACATTGGATCTGACTATTTTTACAACTAATTTTTATTGTGCAACTTACTGACAAAAATGTATCAAAAATTATGATTTTTACTCAAAAAAAGTTTTGGAATTTTTCTTCAAAATCCTATTTTTGACGAATTTGAGGGTAAATAAACTTTGAGTGCCTCTAAAAAGCTAATGAGAAAAAAAAATCTGATATTGTTCGACTAAATGAAATGGGGTCAGCGAACATGTGCAAAAACACCCATTTATTTTGGAAATTTCTCTAAATAACAAGAAATTTGAAAATCAGGCTTTGTACGGCTGTTAAGCTCACAAATTGAAGTTTATACTGAAAAAAAAATTTTTGATATCCAGGAGCTAGATAAAATTACCCCAAAAAACGGAAAAAATCACTTTTTGGACCGGTATACCGGCCGGTCCGGTCATACAAAAAACTTTTGACACCATTTTTTGAAAATTTCAAACAAATATCTCCTAGAATCCGAAGTTTGAACTCAATACGAATTGCGGTTAGCTCAGGACTAACGTTTGAAAATCAGTAAAACCCGTCGGTTACCCCCTTAAAGGTGTTGATAGAACTTCAAGTTCGAAAAAATTTAGGGTGTTTCATCAAAAAGTGATTCAAAAAAATCAAAAATTGAATACCAAACTAAAAAATTTTCCTCAAAAAATGACGTTATTCCGACGACCAAAATTTCCACGTCCAAAATTTTAAATATTGATAGGAATATGTCCTGTAGGGGTCCAAAAGAACAACTCAAAATAGGATAGCCGTGAACAACCAGAAACAAGATTTTTTTTTAGAACTAAAAATTTTACCAAATTTTCATAACTTTTACCAAATTTTCAAAAATTTTACCAAATTTTCATAAATTTTACCAAATTTTCATAAATTTTACCAAATTTTCATAAATTTTACCAAATTTTAATAAATTTTACCAAATTTTCATAAATTTCAAAATTTGATTGGCCATTTTGGACACCTAAGAGTTAAAATAAATGTTTTCTGTAATGTAGACTTTTTTTAATCCGTTAGAAATCGATTGATTCACCCTTTTTTAATTGTTTGACGAACTTTTATTTTGACCGTTTGACGGATGCGACGCAAGTATTATTACATCGTAGTATTAGTTAGTAGTTACATGTAGTATTAATTCCGAAAAGTAAAATTCAGGAATTTAAGATTTATTCGATTTCTAGAAGATTCAATTTCCACGAGATGTGTGTATTGTTCGAGCACTTTCATTCCTGAATTTTTCAAAAAGAACTTACAGTCCGATAAAAAACTAATGTCCAGAGAAATACCGTACCGATTACTATATATACCTAATATCAGGCTTCCAAAAAAATGGTTTTTATCCCCTTTTCTATCCCTTTATGGACAACTAGTGTGAATGAAAAACAAAAACACTTCTAATAAGGTATCCGGGATAGGGATGGAAAATCGCTAAAGGGATGGCTGTTTTGGAAGCCTGACTAATATTCACACAAATTATCACCTTATTAGAAGTGTTTTTGTTTTTAATTCACACTAGTTGTCCATGGAACGTAGACATGCAGTTTTTTAATTTGCTCAACTTTTCCTGAACACGATTTCATTATCAAATTCACATAACACAAAAAAAGTAGAAAACTTTAATTTGAAACCTCATAGGATTTTGACTGAGCCGCTTAAATTTATGGAATTGCGTGCTCAGTCTGAAACTATCGCATGTGATACTTTCGGTTCGAATTCATACAGAACCTGATACTTATTTAAAACTGCCAAATTTAGAGTCCATAATTACAGAAAATCTATGGAAATCCATGACGAACTTTTCGCAAGTTTGAAAACTGAACTCGAGGCAAAACAAAGAAACTCAAATGGTAAAATCAGTGCATAGAAATAATTGCACATAGAAAAAGTGTAAAAATAGTGTTATCAATAAAGCAAATTTTTACGCTGAAGTCAGAAGGATAAATGAGTAGTGTATACAAGGGGGGGTTCAAAAGTGCTTAATAAGTAAGCCTTTATTTTCCGAACACAAAATTGTCGCACATCCTAGCGTTAAAGCCTTACTGTCATTGCCAAGTTTCCTAGTTTTTGTCTAATCAAATTTGTTTAATTACACAAATTTGACGATTTAATTAAACTAAATGAAAAAAAGCAAATTGAATGATTGAAAGAATATTATTTTGTTTTTACTAAACTAATGATAGTTTTACCATTAAATGTTCAAGAGTCGTTTTTCTTCTTAAAAGATAATGCTTTTGAATCAGAAGTTCTGATATACATTTGACGCTTATTTAATTTAATTGAATGGATATATTTAATTCAATAAATTTAAAATAGTTTTTACTTGTTTATGCATAACACCAGGTGAATTTTTCAATTCTACCTAATTTAATTTGATTCTTAGTAATGTTTATCATAAAATTTTTTTTAACTATATTATATATTTAAGGGCCTCGGTGCATTTTGACAGATTCGCACTTTTTTAATTTCTTTTCTCTTGATAGGAAACTTTTTGCCATTTCAACATTTTCGGATAAAAACTTTCTCGAACAAAAATTGTCACTTTTAAGCTTACTTCGTTTCATCTGTTTTTTTTCAGATCGATAAATTTTACTTTATAAATCGTCTTTTAAAAAAACACTCTAAAAAACGTGCGTTTGCTATCGAAGGTGTCGAAATTAAAAACAATTTTATTTTTTACTAGTTAGGAACCGTTAAAAACAACTCATCCAGCGTTTAAAATGTATTTAATTTGTTTATATACGATTTCTACGTCAAAATCGAAAATTTCGAATAAAGACGAAAAAAACTAAATTTTGGCACATCGAAAAAAATATTTTTTTTCATTAGTTGAAATAATATTTAGCATGAAATAAATTTTAAACGGTTCCTGGGCCATGCAGCATGGGTAGGGTCATACCCGGGAAGACTATCTTCTAAACTAAGGACCCCAGAAATATTTAACTAGGCTTAAAGGGTGAAATTATTGACT
>SCLH01000552.1:35294-72288 GCA_004367855.1 Oikopleura vanhoeffeni | reverse complement strand
ATTCTTTTCAAAATATCACTATTGTTAAATCAGCAGTGTCTTCAACCTTGGTGGAATAATCTATAATGGTGTAGCCCCCTTAAAATATCATGTTTCATAAAATTAGCAATAGTGTCGTCATTGGTCACATTATCTTGAACAACGTCGTCCTTTTCAAAAGATCACTTTTATAATCAGCAGTATCATCAACCTTGGTGGAATAATCTTGAATGGTGTAGCCTCCTTAAAATATCATGTTTCAATAATTAAGCAATATTGTCGTCCTTGGTCGCATTATCTTGAATATCGTCATATTTTTTCAAAATATCACTTTTATTAAATCAGCAGTATCACCAACCTTGGGAGAATAATCTTGAATGGTTTTGCCTCCTTAAAGTATCATGTTTATTTCATTAGCAATAGTGTCGTCATTGGTCGCATCATCTTCAACAACGTCATACTTTTTACAATATCACTATAATTAAATCAGAAGTATCATCAACCTTGGTGGAATAATCTTGAATAGTGTAGCTCCCTTAAAATGTCATGTTTCAATAAATAAGCAATATTGTCGTCTTTGGTCGCATTATCTTGAACAACGTCATCCTTTTCACAATATCACTATAATTTGATCCGCGTTATCATCAACTTTGGGGGAAATCTTGGAAGGTGTTTCTTCCTTAAAATATCATGTTTCATAGAATATAACTCGGCTCGAACTAACTTCTAAATAGTAACCTATATCTCTGATATTAATCAATGTACTATACAAGCCTAAAGCTAAGTGTCTTTTTAATATACAGCAAATTAAGCTATTGCAGGTTATAATTATTAATTATAAATTGGTGTCTGAAGTTCAAAAAATCTAACTCTTAGAAAAGAGAGTAATATACAACAAAATAAGGATAAATACGAAAATTTTGAAATCTTTTATGACAGACAACATGTTTTTTAAAAAACACTATAAATTTGTCATGAAAAAAATAGAAAATTAAGATATTTTTTTCACGTTTTTTGGCCAAAATTTATCCGGCACTAGCATTCAAATAATTCATAAGTTGGAGGTTTGATGCTTTTGGGGAAGCAAAAGGCGTATGGAAACACACTGAGGGTGAATTGCTGAGAATAAAAAAATCAAAAGAGCCCATTCTTGATCTTTTAAGGCTTTCAATTACCGCAAAAAAATTAAGTGTTGAAACTACAGCCGTTATACCTATAATTGAAGGTATTTGGTCATCATCTGATATAAAAATGAAAACAAAAATAACAACCTTATGCAAGGAAGGAATTATTGCAGTTCTTGTAAAATTTCAAAAAAATAAGGGGATTGTAGAGCGGGTAGATCACGATGATTCAGAGTTTTTGCCTACTAATAACCGGCGATATGAAAGTTTATTTGCCCATTTCTATATGAACGAATAGAATCCAAAAAATGCTATAAAAAAGGCTAAGAAAGGGCGGTATGCCATCAGAATCTTGAAAAAGAAAGAGGAAACTATGAATAGAAATTTTTGTCTACGTAGTTATTCTATCTAATAAAATCTGACTTAAATCGCAGCTTTATAATTATTATATTTGGTTGGCGATTAAAATTCAGCAATGTTGCATGCAGGGCCTACTTTAAATTCATTTTTTGACCTTAATATGCAAATTGGGATCGACCAGCTAGCTTTCAGCGTTAATTTTTTTGTCATTTTGGACATCAAATTTGAAGGGCTATCTGATAAGAATATTAAGCCGTTTGAGCTCCTATGAGCTCCTACCCAAATTGCCAATATAAAGTTTAAAAAGTCATTTTGCCCCGGAAACTCACCCTAAAATTTAATTTATTTTCTTTCAAAAAATTCTCTTTCAAATTCTGCCCAAGCCATTTACTTTCATTCCTAAGTGAATTTATTATATTAAAACACGATTTTTCTCCCGGGTATGACCCTATATATGACTCATACGGTATGACTCATACCACAATAATCTTGAAACTTTCATTCCCGGATTTCACCCTACTTATAATATTACTTTTTGATTTAATTCTTGGATATTTATGGAAAAAAGGTTGAATGTCAAAATAAATGGACAAATATCGGTCTCGGGTCTCTTTTCCCGCATTTTCTGATCTGAAAATGCTTGCTATGTGAAAAAAATTAAAAAAAAAATTTGGAAATTTTTTTCGAATTTTTTTTTAGTATAAAAAAAAATTTTGGTTGGGAAAAAAATCGAATAAAAAATTTTTTGTGCATTTTTTAGCCAATTCCAAAAAAATCGATAATTTTTGAAATTTGAAAATTTTTTAATTTTTTGGGTTATTTCTGGTCATTTTTTGACCTTAATATGCACATTGGGATCAACCAGCTAGTTTCGGTGAAATAAAATTTATTTAATTCTTGATAAAAGAGGGCTTCGATGGATTTCTGCTAAACCGAAGTTTCGGTTCAAAAATTATGATTCAGAGTATAAACAAGAGCGAAGCAACAAAACAAGGACATATTTGAATAAATAAAAGGTAGCATTCTTAATATTGTCAGCTGATGATTCAAGAAAAATTAGTTTGAAAAATTTTTAACAAGAAATGAGGAATATTTTCGTAATATTTCCAAATAGTTTCGACCAAGAATCCCAGAAAAATGTCATATAATTTTTCAAATAGCACATAAAAATATGTGGTCACCTACGCAAAAAATTAAAGTGGCCATTTTGAAGAGTGTTTTTCGTTGATTTGAAACAAATAATCAAAAAAAATTTTAACAAAAATAAGGCATTTTTTTCATGATGTTCGGATCTTTTTCCAAATTTTTTTTCATAATTTGTCGTATTCGAAAAGTTTAATTCAAACTCACAAATTTCTAAAAAAACAATAATTAATTCTATAAAGGCCTCAAAAAATTACGACACCCCCCTCTTAACTGAACTAAATTTTGACATTTTTGAGGCTTGTTACGGCTAAACTGATGACAGTAGAACATTTCTCATCAATACATATGATAAATATATCCTTGATCTCGCGATTTCATTTGATAGTTGAGTACCACCGCGGTTAAACACGCGTCCCTTAGAGTTTTTAAAGAAATAAGGANGTAGATCTCAAGGGCTAATTTTACCATTCTAATAAGACGATTGTAATAATATCTTTTTAGGTGTAGTGTCTGTTGAAAAGTTTTCTTGAACTGGATTTTACATTAAAGTGGGTTTTTCGTGCTGGGCGCCATCTCAGATAACCTATTTTGAGAAAAATCCACTCTCGCTTGTCACACCATTTATTTTTACTCCCAATAAAACTGATTAGTTCTAATCTATATTGCACTATAAACCGATACTTTATATTTTTTTCGTTTTTGTCTGTTAGACCAAATTCGTTAATTTGCTTCATTTTCTTTCGAAAAAAACATTTCCGGATATGATAACTCTATATAATTCACAAAATTGAAAATTTAGATCATTGTACCCATTTTCATGTTCTATTTTAGTTATTTACCTGTCTTGGATTAGAGACGTTTTATTCAACTGTTTGGAAAATAAAAAAATCGGGTTCCCAAGTTTATATTCAATTATTTTTTCAATTAATTTTTTAGTTTGGATTTATTTTTATTAAACAGGAGGAATACAAGCCAAAGTAGCAAAATATCAAAGTATTCAAGAACTCAACTCATAAAATGAAGTGCATTAAGCGGGAAATTCTGTGCTCAGTTTTTTCGAATCACTTTTCTTTGTCCGGCACATTGTCGGTGATTGCCCGATTTTTTATTTTTCTTAACTTTAGATGCCTTTTTTCCATCGTGGTCTTTTCTGACCCATATTATTATTGAGCATATGGATTAAACAGCACCAGTACGATCACTTAGATTTCACTTTTCTTTTCTCAAGGGTTTAAATAAATTCATTGAGCACTTTATCATTTGTAATTACTAATTGAAGCTACTTGGCTTCTTTACCGCGATGCCGTTATGTGTGGCTTACCTTTTCTTAACAGTTATTTAACCAATTGTGAAGCTTAATTGCTTCATGTGCTGGTTACTTAATTTGTACACAATTTTCCAGTTTGCCTTAAGTAAGGGTCATGTTGAAATTTACCCATTATGAAATTTGAAATTCGAATTTCGAAAATTTTGAAAAAATTCGAATTTTTCAACAATTTTCTTTTCCATTTTTGCACAATATTTATGTAATGGACTTTCTCGTTTTTAAAAAATCCGCTCTAGTCCGTATTTTAGCTCGGGACAGGTGAAGGCTATGCGTAGGCCAACTACTTCTTTTAACGTGTTTTTACGTCTGTGCTACGCATGTTTAACAAGTGTAAACACTTAATTCAGTTTAATTGTGTTTACAATTAACATGATAGTCCTTTATTACACTTAGAGTTAGTAAAGGCGAAGACTAAAAAAGTTGCGGAATAGATTCGTATTAACAATTGTTATTTTGAAATGTGTTATAAGAACGATGTAATTTTTTATTTAACGGAACTTCTACCCCATGTCTTGACTTAGCTTCTAACTTTTAAATGTTATTCCCTATCTTCGTTAACTTTAAAAATGTACCTGCTTACGTACTTTCAATGTATCCTAGCACCTAGTTGAGGGGCTTTTTTTTTTATCAATAACTCTTCTTTTAAATCACTATTATCACGATAAAGCGAGAAAATTGGAAGCTTTGTTTTATTTCGTAAAATTTTCAAACAAATTTTCAAATTCTCTATAAAGTAATTAAAAATGCAAAAGCAAATTTTCGTTCAAATGTCTCGAAGAATCCACTCTAATATCACTAGGTTTAAATAAAATATAAATGCACTTATCCGCCATGTTAATTACATGATAATCTCTTTAGATTGTTAAACGAAAATATGTTATCGGGGAAGTTAATAAAAATCGGAGGAACCCTCAAAGCAATTAGCAAATTGAGCAATATAATGATCAAAATTAAATTCATTAAGCTCACTGCTGAGCGGCCGACTATTATTTCCCTTTTTGACTTTTTCCTAAATTTTAATCATTTTAAGCTCCACTGTGCACTTATTATCCCTTTTTTTTACCTTTTTAGTCCCTATTTTTCAGCTTCTTTTTTGAAGGCACTTTAACCTCCATCTTTAAGGGGGTGGTCTAAGGCTGCTCTTGGATATTCAATATTTAAAAAGTATATTTTGCAGTGCTTCAATTGACCAAATCTATTTTTTTCATACATTTTATTATCCATTTACAGTTAAGGTTTTAAGCTATTATATGATTAAACAATCATTTATTTTAGTCAGTGGAAATTGAAAGTAACATTTCAAAGTTCATTGAACCAAACTTATTTTAATACGTAAATACCAAATTATCACAATTTATCATGATATCTGAATTTCGATATATTGGAAGAGTTTTATACTTATTCGGTATAAAAAATGATTTAGTTACAGGGAGTATTTGTTGGTAGATAAATTCCAGGATCGCAACAAATATCATTGTGACATTGCCAAAAAATCAATGAGTACAACTGTATTACCTCTTCTCTTCAGTAACTTACATTCAATGCGGATAGCTATTAATTTAGATTTTCGACTCGATTATTGCAAAGCTTCTAGAAATTTTTACGCTTTAGTTTTTGATTTATTTCGTTTTCGTAATTTTTCTTAATTTCTATTTCCCGTTCAAATAAGGTTCTTGTATTTTTAAGTTAATGATCCAGTAGCTTTCTATTTGATGAGGGTATTAACAAAGTAATTATATTTATTACTTTTTTCAGTCGTCGCCATACTTGTGCCGTAATGAAGGCAATTGTAACTTTTTGCGGCGTTCTGTCTGCAACTGTGTTTGCCAAATAAAAGTGGGCCATATTGATCACTTTTCTATTGTCAACTTTATCCGTTGGATCGATGAAAATGAAAATATGTTTTCAAAATTCATGAGGTCTATATAATTTCTGGTTCTCATGATTCGAAATTGATACAGGTCAATTCCCTCGTAACATTCTTTGCTTATTCACGCACGTTTAATCTACTGTCCAGCAATTTCCCAATCTCTAACCATTGATCCCTTTATCCGACGTATATGGAATGTGATAGAAACCAGCCAAATTTCATTACAAAAGCATTTTTCAGAGGTATTATAAATGACAACCATTTCAATGTAGCACTTAGATATGGTTTTCTGGTCGAGCTACCAAAATTCCAGATTAGTATTCTTTTGGAATTATAATTCACCAGTTATGATCTATTTTTTACCAACAAACCCTTTCCTCTTTTGTTAAACAGTTTTGAATCGTTAATTTCCTTCTGACCCGTTTTTAGTTATACTTATACTAAACTATTTCTTTATTAGAGCACTTACTTTGTCTTCCCTCTCAGTTGCACTTTAACCCTCTGTCGTGGAATTCAGAAAATCGCCTTAAAATTACTTTTTCCGATTTTCACTTGACTTCATTTTTTTACGTTGATATTCGATGAAAGTATTGTTATTTGTTTTTTTAACTTGTCTATATATTTTACCATCTTTTGGATTTCTTCTCTGACATGAAATATTTCCAAAATAAGACTTTTAATAGGTCGAATTGCTTTCTGCGGCTTCTTGCTTTTGTAGAGTTTAAGTTTGAATGGAGTGTTATTTACTCTAACACATTCTCACATGTTTAACAAAAAAAAAAAAAAAAAAATTTTAGCTCATTCAAGAATAACCAGTCGTGGGAGGCCCAACTATATCAATATAAACAATTTCTCGAGCTTACCTGATAAAACGCCACTTGTATATTTCAGTTTCTGTGCGGATTGTTGTGATTCGGGAATGGAAGATCGTTACCGTTTATTTTCTCTTCACTTCCGATGAGAAGTTTATTTGTTCTTGACTTGTTTTATTTTGTTGCTTTTTATTTCCCTTATCAGCCCATACTTTTAACAATATTGTTGTAAACTTTCCTTCGTATGGATACTTATTTCATTTGTTATAAACAAAGAAATTTTCGAAAAGATTGTCTCCTTTCTATATTATTTCAAAAAATCGTTCTGATTGCTTTGGTGAATCTCAAGGAATAATATTGATTTTTTCGCCAAGGCATGTTTAAGATGTTTTTGAGACAATTACCCAAGTTAGTCTTCTAGTAAGCCCGATGTGACCGAAGCGACCAGTTTTTAAACAAAAACGATTCCACGATAATCGGTTATACAAACTCTTTTTTCCACGTTGAAAAAATGTTTTGACCATCAGAAATCATGTTCTTCTTCGCCCGCAATAAAACAGAAATATTTGCAATTTCTCGCATTTTCCTACTTCGTTCTTAATCATCTAAAATTAACAAAAGGATCACTTTTTCCAAGGGACAAATATTTAAGGTTCTTGCATTCCTGAAAATAGTTTGCGGAAAATCAATTCTTGGTATTTGTCCCAGTTTAAAATTTTATTTTGCTTGGTATACAAGTAACAATTTCATATTTCCTGTTTAATTTTCTTTGTTGAAACTTTTTTTTTTCACAAAATTCTGTTTTGTTCCACCCTGAACCACCAGAACATTATGCGAAGGGTTGTTTCTTAATTACATTTGGCCTATCTACTTGTTCTATATTTGTGGCATGGTATCAGAGTATCTTCACTATCATTTACAAAATAATTCTTATTTATATTGCAATTGATACCTTGCGTATAAAAGAAATGTTTGGTAATTTAGCTCACATGAATTTCAAATTTCAAAAGAAGCACATATTATCAAGACTTTACAGACATTTTTAATGACGATTTGTTGAATTCGTTACCTCCGAATAACCAAAGCGATATGTGTTTGTCGAATGTGTTATTCGGTTCCCTCATCATTCCAGCCTGGAATATTTATTTCAGAAATGTTCCGAAAAATTACTAGGCATAAACATTGTTTTGGACGTGAGACTAAATGGCGACTACGGACGAATTGTGCCCATTGATCTCTCCCTTGGGCATTATTTTCAATAATCTGGACACACCCTTCAAGGCATCCTATTTTTCTTTCCTTCTTAAAACTACACTTTTTTTTCTTGTTTCTGGCCGGCGGCGTTTTTGGCGAAATTTTTTATTAATCTCTTCAGAGTGCAAAGCAGAAGCTTGGCTTAACACAAAAACATTAAATTTAGACATCAGTTCTAACAGCGCAAGACTGGATAAAATTTTTAACAGTGAAATTTGATTCTATTGACATCAATCCTTCACTTCAAACCAATTACCGGACTAATACCACCAGTCGGAACTAAGTTATTTGAAACGCGCAGCTTTGTAAGTTTCAGTTTGTTTCCTTTCTGATGAACGGGAAACATTTGCCAGATTTTATGCGTTAAACTGATGCCTTCATTATTGTCCATACACTATAGATGCACCTTTTAACTCGGAAATCTATGTTCTCGATTCCAATAAAACTTCAAATATGAAGTAATATTTCCATACAATAGGTTCACTTCAAAAGAACTCAATGTTAGATTGGGTAATTTTTTTGGACCTTTCATCCAAAATTTTTTCGAGAATATGGAGTCGATGGCCTACACAGGCTCCTCCAAAAAATCTTTACCCTTTCAAGTACTTAATTGTTCAAAGGTACATTGTATGTTGATGGCAATTGTTGGACGGTTTTATCACTTCAGTGAGAATTTGCTTTTCTGTTCCTTGTACGATCAAGAAAATACAAACAAGATTTATAAATTGTTACTCAAGTCGTTATTTCAATGGACAGATTTCAGAGATTTTATTTCTTTCTACTGGCTAAACTTTTTCCGCAGGACTTTGGTTCCCTTAGTTGAATTTGATTTGATTGAAAGCACCAACAACTGATTTAATACTATGTGAACATTTTTCTTGTTACGAAAAAACGTATAGAATAGAAGTTTTCGAATGCTCCGAATAATCTGAGTTGTTCAACAATTTCGAGTTCTGTGCTCAATTTAAGTCCTCCTTTCACCAATTTGATTTTGTGATCAATTGGGATGTTGTGCGCACCTTTTAAGGTCGTTGTGCATTTTCATTTTAGCTCGTGTGCAGCAATTTAATCGGTTGCACAACCATTTAGCGTGTTGGCAATCAAATACGATTCATGTTTTGTTTGCCACCCTTATATAACTTAATTAATCAAACTCTCAGTTGAGATAACTAGCCCCTGAACCCCTTTACTTTGTAAATTGGTAATAATATGAAAAACTATTTGTCAATTTATCGCACCGCAAATATTTACTTTTTAACATTATTTGATTCCAGATGAAGCCGTGACCACCCCCTAGTAAAGATGGAGTAAAGTGCTTCAAAAAAGCTGAACAAATAGGGATAAAAAAGAAAAAGAAGAATAATCGCGCAGTAGGAGCTATGATTTAAAATAGGAACAAAAAGTCAAAAAAAAGGAAATAAAGTCAAGGCCAAGTTGATGCCTTATGATTTAAATGTTTTTGATTTCATATATTCTCAATTTTAGATTTAGCTTTGAAGCGGTTTTTCCCTCGATTTGTTATTACTTCCCGATAACATAATATTGCGCTTTAACAAATTCTAAAGAGGATTATCATTGTTAATTAACATTGGCGGTATAATTGCATTTTATATTTAATTTAAACTAAAGTTTATAAAGTGGATTTTTCTTTTCTGACATTTGTAGCGAAAATTGCTTTTGAATTTTAATTTTTATTAATTTTTATAAAATTTGAAATTTGTTTGAATTTTACGAAATAACAAATTGCTTCCGCAATTTTTCCCGCTTTCAATTCGTGAATTATTGTAGTAAAAAAAAAGAAAAAAGTTATTGATTTAAAAAAAAGAGGCAACTCAGGGCGCTACGGGTACCATTTTAAAAGGACGAATAAGATTACATTTTTAAAGTTACGAAAGATAGAATTTTAAAGTTACCGAAGCTAAGTTACACATGGGTAAGTTTCGTTAATAAGATCGATTGCCTTTACATGTCATTTCGAATAACCATTCGTTTAATACAATCTAATTCCGCACTTTTTAAGGGTCTCGCCTTACTTTAAAACTTTTTTTAAACCTTTTTCCCACTTTGCTTTTAAAAAAAAAAGCGAGCCAAACGTTAAAATACACGTCAAATTATTTTTATTGAATTACAATTATTTCCATGCACCCTTAGCGTACCGCACCTATCGTACATTACCTATTCCGTCCATTTTGTGAAGGTTACGAAAAACCCTTAGCTAACGCCTTATCTCGTTAATTAGAAGAACATTTTCAATTTTCTAAATTTTCTATATTTTTTTCAAAAAATAATAAACAATAGAACCCCTTTTTGGGACACGGTTTAAAATATTTTGGTGATATATAGCTTTACATACAACAAATAATTTATATGTTCTTTTGAATATCAGTTTAATTTCAGTTGTTTTTTTCTTGTTGCTAACCGATTTGCAGATCTCGGCTGATATTCTCTTTTCATCCCATTTTTTTCCTGCATTAGCAGCAGGCAACGACGGACTTTTCAGGACAATAGTCAAATTAATTAATACGATTGTCATGTCGCGGGTCAATTTATTTCCTTGAATAGAACAGATTTCGTCGTTTTTGCAATATTTTTTCAAATATTCCCTGATGAGACTTTCTGCCAACAACGACCCATATCTCCCGCCATATCTTACAGGGCTCCTGGTCTTTTTTTACTAATTTTAGCCAAATTTCTATTATTTTCAGTTTGCCTTACGACTAGTCCGAATTAATCTTAGATAGCAAAACAGGAGCACCAAATATGTGAATAATTTAATTTAAAAATTGGTCCCGAATTCACCGATTGTTACCAATTTTTCAGAAAACTAGTAATTTAACAAATATTCTTCAATTTCAAAAAAATAAAATAAAAATTGGTCGATGAAAAATTTTTATTTTATTCACAAGATATTTGTGGCTCAGTTTGAAAGCTATCTAGAATTGTTATCGGATGATGTTTTAAAGCGAATAAAGTAATAAAATTTGCTTGAAAACTCGTGACAAATGACCAGGGCCCCGTATTGATATACTTTGATAATTCAGACAGCGAGGCTTCTTGGGTTCTTTTCCTCGTAATGATTATTTAACCTTTTAAGGTTATCAACCGGTTTTTTATTTCGGTTAAGGACCTAAAAACTGCACCAAATTAGCCTTCAGGAAGCCACAAAAGCATTTCTCTCTTTCATAAAAAAAGATTTTAGAGAAAAACACATAACCTTATTTACATAAATTTTAATAAATAAGTGGGTAGCACCTTTACTCAATTTTTGCGAGTAGCTTTCAATTTGTACTTTCGCTTAACAATTCGGCTGAAAATTTAATTTCTAGACTCCAAAAATTGACTTCGTGAAACCAATGCAAAATTTATTCTGATTAAAATTAGGAGCTATATTAAAAAAAATTCCCACTAGAAATGAAAAACATGTGTCTACGAATTTATAAATTTAAAAATCACGAATCTTTTTGGAACATTTCGTTTTTAGTTGAATTTCACGTTACTGATTCAGACATAAGGGATTAAATTGCAAGCTACTTAAGCAATTTTTCTTCATAGAAACCAATTATTTCACTGAGATGTACTTCCAAACTCGATTACGATGGATCTTTTTTTTAAAAAATCATGAAAAATTGACTTCACTGAAATGATCTTTTGCATTCCTATAAATAGACCGATGTTCAAAAAAAAGTTTCCTCTAGAAATGATGAAGAAATGTGTCTCCATATAACCTAATTTTAAAGAATCGACCGATCATTTTTGAGAAATTTGAGCTCCAGTCTTATATCAAAATTACCGGTTTTTCTAATTCTGAAACATGTCCGATCGAAAATTTTGCAATTATTTCGGATACTGTCAGTAGTGGAACCTTTTCTTACAACTTTCATCACATTTTCCATTAAGGCCGTTCCGAGATAAAAACATATTGAAAGTTCAAAATAGTTTTTCTACGAACTTCTTAACTCCACTGGTCTGTGTGCTCAAAATGTTTTTACTTTTGGTCAGGAGCAAAGGATTAGATCTTCATTTGGATTTTTCAGATTTCGATAACTTTTCGTTTCTGAGCCCCCCATCAAAATCTCAAAACCGGAGTACCCCTATTCAAATAATGTCGTCCTTATTCAATTCTTTGAACATTGTATCTGATTTTTTAAAACAAATTAAAGATCAAAATTTCCCATATCTGAATTTTTATTCACAAAATTAAAGCTTATTCAACCGGAAATTATTAAAAAATTTTTTTTTTTGGGCTCTTTTTTCCACTCGAACCCCGAAAAAAAGTTTTACCCTTATCCGTACGAGTCTACCTTATCCGTACATTTTTGGCCGAGCGAGGGCGTTCTATAGGGCACCCGTTTACAAATAAAAAACTGAGTTTCGAAGAAACTTGGGTATCTAGAGACTTATTCAAATTTGAGAAAGTTGTTTAAATTAAAAAACGGTCTTAAGAACTATGGACATCTAGACAAACCATTAATTTAAGAGGAAGGTGGTTAAATTTAAGCTAAATAATTTCGTTTAAAAAAAGTTTAAGCATTATTACAAAAAACATGCAAGCACTTAAATCCATTAATTGGGCTCGCGTTCTTGTAAAGTAGAGCTTTCAGTATCTGGTCGTGATAATTTTTTAAGTTTTATTCTAGGATTGGCTAAAATGAATTTCGAAAATTTGTCCCATCTGAGCTTGAACTGGAGTTTAACTTGTCCTGTTTAGTTTACTTAGGGCTTTGCATCTCGGTAAAATTTTTTCTTATTTTTCATAACGGCCAAGTTAATGTGGGAATGATTTCACGTAGTTTCCGCCAGGATTTAATTCTATGGTCAAAGAGGTCTTCTACAATCTTACCGATGTAGGTCAGATTTCACCAAGACTAATAAATGATCATCTTGTAGTTGGCAGTTTTAATAAGGTACGAGTGGTTTGATTTGGAAATTAAATTTAGATATTTGAAACTTTGGTTTTGTAGGGGAGCCTTTTAAAGCTCCACATTGAGTTGGTGTAAAAAACTTCTCATGTTTACTTAAAAAGTTTTCTACATAAATACTCAGTTTTGAGGGCTGGGTTAAACAATATTCATGTAAAATAAATAGACACTTTTGCTACACTTTTATTGGATTGTCAGTAATATGGTTACCCGACCTCACGAGTTAACAATCCTAAAATATTTGAAAAGCAAAATCTGAGCATCTTGATTGGTTATCTTTCTATCTGACCAATGAAATCGCCTATTCGAATTTCAAGGTTGATTGATTGGTGCTAATTATCTTGCGTTTTTGTATCATCAATATTTAGATTTGACTCCTTGAGGCGAGAATTCCATATAATTATCCCTTTATAACTTCTGTTAGAATTGCGTAAGCCCAACACGTTTAGAAAACAACTTAAAAAGTAAGTAGGCTAACGCATTTTTTCTAAAACCAAAATTGATTAAGATAAGGCAGTATAATTGGCAACAGCACGTTCACAAGGGAATAAAAAAAAAATCATATTTTGATTTGTGGTCAAGAAAAATTTATTTTTTCAAAAATTATTAGGTCGGGAAGAAGATCCAAAAAGAAAATTTGAAAAAAACTTTCTGGGATGGATACAAAATCTGAAAATTTCACCAGAAAAAAAATTTATCTCAAAAAAAAGGGCAAATTACAATAGCTTCACCAGAATTTGTACTTGCGATTTGGAAACATTATACTTAAAATTACTAAATCGGCGCTCTGAAGTACATGAATCCATTTATTTTTGAAAATAAAGTTTTCTAACCGAAAATGCCCAAATAGTGATTTTGCCCCCAGGGTACTGGTTCGCATTTTTAAAGACTAAAAAACGGGTTTGACGGTCGGCTTCATACAATACTAACAGGGACAAGATTTTCTGTTGCTAACAGTATTTTATTAAGGTTCGAACCGTCCAACCCCCTGTTTTTAGTTTTCCTGTCACAAAAACATCAGAAGGGGACTTCAAGTGTTGATTCCCAAGCTTAGACTCTACCTGGTTGGAGATAGATTTTAATGGTATATTGACGCCAAGATCGCTGCTGAGCCTAAAGGTCGTTTTATATTTTTAAAAATCAATCTTGCAAGTAGGAATGGAACATAAACCTGGTTTTTATTGCCTATATTTAGGGTCCCGACAAAACACTTGTCTCATGTTTTTAACAGCAGAAAATTTAAAATTAAATCAGATCAAAATGACAGCAAAATGAAAGGAAGGCACAAGAGCCCAAGTCCAATTTTGCAATTTGTTTCCTTATTCTGTCAGAAACAGCGGCTTGAATTCTCAAAATGAACATTCTATTATTAAAATTCAGATTTCAATATTTTTCAAGTCGTGACATTAAAATACATTTGGGGAAAATCAATGAACGTAAAAAGGACCTAATCAATTATTTTGTCCCCCATTTTTTCTACCCCCCAGTTTATGGACCATTACTTTCGCATAAATTTTTTTTTTATTTTTAATTTGAAAATTTTTTCAAATTCTACATCATCAATTTATGTAGAAGCATTTTGATTTTCAAGCTCATTTGTTTAACTTTGTGAGTCACATTGTGACTCAAGTGTGCAGCACAGAGCCAAATATAATTGGCTTTCAGCATACTTTAAACCATCAGAAGGCAAAACAATCCTTGATCGGTCTTCCGAAATACCATTTTGAAAGTTTGCTTTGCAATTCCGAAAACTATTTTTTATATTTTTGATATTTGTATCGGAAATTACCGGGGACCTTGATTATTATTAATCTTTTGGACTATGTTTTACTTCTGCGAACATATTTGCAATAGACAAAAATACAAGTGGCCAGTCAGTTTTTGAAATTGTTGGTCCATGCATAAAATTATAATTAAAATTAATTCATTGTGTCTAGAAATCGGTTATTTTATTTTCGGACTAATTTCATCGAATCTTTATTTTAGAAATCCATGAGAAAAATTCATAGTTCTGTTTTGAAAAAAATGCTTTATTTTATTACCACTATTTTTTAAGTTATCACTTTATAGTGATTTGCACCGCCCCACTCAAGAAAAATAAATACTTTTTAACCTTTGAATTTTCAGGCTTGACGACACAGACTTTTAAAGGCTCAACCATTTTTAAATTTCGAAAAATGTGTGAAAAATGTTCGCAGAATATTGCATAATAAAATTCGTGATTTCAATAAAAAATATTAAAAAAATTTTTTTTAGAGTAGGTTTAGATGTCATTGGCGACTGATTGAAACATTTTTGCCTTAGTCTTCACTTCTGTGAAATAATTTCACTATAAAAGGAATAAAAGTTAAAATTAACCAGATTCGGAGTTTTGAACAATTTGAAAAAAAAGTATTCTAGGACATTTCTAGGGCAAATACGAAATACACGTTCATCTTTGCGAAATCTATTCATATTTCGTTACTAATAATGGTAATGAAAAATTATATGTTTTGAAAAAATTTTTTATTTTACAGTCATGCGCCTAACTGGAACACCATAAATTTTGACGTTCGTCCATTGCGACCTTTGCGGTTTTTTTTGTTGGAAGAAAGTTGTCGATTCTTCTTCTGACAGCTCACAAAGGCCTTCGAAGTTTTTTCCAATTGGGCGCAAAATTAAAGTTTTTGGTTTGTTCCAGTGAGGACGCATGGACCTTAATGAATCATTTTTGCAGTTGTGTTACGGCTCATACAGTTGAGTGCATACGGGCAGGGAAAATCGATTTTAAACTTAAGTATTATTAACATTTCGTTTGATCGTACTGGTGGCAGAATTTAGCGAATTTTTTGAAATTAGAGAAAAAAATTTTTTCGAAAATTATGATTTTGTAAAAATCAATTTTATGCTTCAACATTGACATTAAATAGTCTCCATTTTGCCTGCTCAATCCTAAAAATTTATTGCTCTATCGGATGCAAATAAAAATTTTACTCAAACGATTAATAATTCAACGGAAAGAATGTTAGCTAAATCCAATTGAGTTTTTCGGACGTTTCCCGCTTACGCCATTTTTCATCAAAATACCTTCAATGACCAATTTTTTTTTCGAAAATTTAAAATTAAATTCTTGTACATGTCTAGCTAATGTTTTTTTGGCCGATCCCGTTATTAAAAACATACAAATGAATTAATTAAATTCAACCTTTAAATTTTGCCTTACAGAGGCCCAACAAGTTTTTAATTACTTCACTTGACCAACCAGTGCTCCAAAAAAAAAATTCTGTCGATCATTTTTTGAGAAAGCTCTAACATTATAACTCAAAAGAATTTTGCGAGGTTTTAGTTTTTGAGATAAATCTCCCGCGTAGAAACCGAATATTAAAGTTCATACGTATGACTCAACTACGTATTTGGATCTACGTATAATAGGTTGTCCCGCGGGATTTTGGTCTAAAATAATCAAGAAACTGAATTCGATTTTCTACACTTCGATTATAAGTAAAACAGACCGAAAAACATCAAAATTGTCCAAAATATTCCAAGTTACCTCTAAGTGACTTTAGTGACCTCTAAAACATATTTCTGATTGTCCGACAAAATTTTATGAAACTTGGGCTTTAAAACCCCAATTTCTCAAAACCCAAAATTGTCGAAATATCCAAGTTAGGACTCTAAATGAACCTTTTAGTGACCTCTAAAATTATCTTCTGATTGGCTCGACAAATTTTTATTTAACTGATGGGATTTATACTTCAAATTTCTCAAAGGCAAAAAATTATCGAAAATATTCAAGATTGGACTCTTAAAAGTATATGTTAGTAGCCCTTCTAAGCTATTCTTTGATGGGGACTCGGGCAAATTTTTACGAAACTTTGGGCTTTAATACTCAAATTTTCTCAAACTCAAAAAAAAATGGGCCGAAAATATCTGGAATTTAGGAATTCGCTGATTTGGCCGAGCCGATACTATTACTAAAGGGTTGTTCAACGCAGTTTTAGGGTTTGTCAACTTGGTACCACGAAGAAAAAAAATGGACTTGAAGTTATAGACTTGATTATTTTTACATGATAAAAACGAATCTCCTCTGTTATTTCTAAAATTTTATGCCCAAGAATATTTGTAACCTTACGCACACACAAAAAATGTTGAAAAAACAAAAATTTCGCATTTGCGACAAGTTCGCTTCTGAAGTAAACAAAATTAAAAATATTGTGAGTACACCAATTTCCAAACACTTTATGATCCTAAACAAATTTTTTTATAAATGACGGCCAAGGAACATAGAAAAAAAACTGTTTCTGTTTTTCTTCGAAAATTACAAACTTTTTCAGTAAAAATTCAGATTTGAAAGTTGGAAAATCGAAAAATCCATATATTCTATAGATACTTTGATTCTGTCTTAAGCGGACACTTTTCAAATCCGTTTGTCCACTTAGGACTATTTTGCTCGTACTCACCCCTAGAGGGCGACTAGAAAGTGAAAACTGAAAGTCGGGAATTTGCTATATCCCTGTTAAACATTTCATAAATTAATAAATACTACCAATAATTTTTAATATAAAAGTTTTGTTTAGTATTTATTTTATTTGAATTTTAATGAACAAATTCCTCTAAGCGGACAAAAACTTAAACCTCGTTCTGTGCGCCTCTAGGGGAACTTTTTATTTTTTTTTTTGGGGGCTCTCAACCTAGAGGCCCTACTAGCAGTTTGTCACCCAGAGGTCGCAAATCCTAACAGGACAAAGGACAAAATATTTGAAATTTTTCCTCCCCTCAGGACTGTTAGACAGCGTACAGAAAATTTTGAATTTTGCCTGTCTAGGACGGACAAAGAAATTTTTCAAAAAATTCTCTGTTGCCCAATCGGCATCCAACCCCTGGTCAACCCTTATTAAAAGACTATTTGCCAGAAAAAAGTTAAATTATAGTTTTAAACCAAAATCGTCACCAAAAACACTCCCACATTCTTAGATATTATATTTAATTTACAATAACAACATTGATTTTACGAAAATTTTTCTATAAAATAACAAATTTATTCTTACTTTAAAGTTGAGTTGTGATCATAAAACTTGCAATGTGACTCGAACTTTTCAAGACTTCGTAGAAACTTTTCTGGACGCAACTCAGAGACTGCGTCATCTATTCTTCAAAATTTATTAATCGAAATTTTATTAAGACCATTAAATAGAGCTTATTTTTGTTCTAATTTAAAAATCCTGTTTTGTCCGACTTAGACGTAGAATTTTCGTTTTCAGGGAAAATGCGATAGTTTTTGCCGGTTTGTTCCGCTCAGAGTGTTTGTCTCGCTTAGAAAAATTCACCATATTTCTTTTTTGTCTTATTTCCAATCGCTTCGCCATTAATCGCATTTTCAACACACATTACTCAAAATCCCAAATCCTCAGCTTATTAAGCATTTAGAGGCCTTTCAATTATAAGTAGAATTGGTTGAAAACCCACTGTGCGCTATCCAGCGTGCGATATTTTAAACATGCGACATACCGTTGCAACCCAGCAAACAAATGAATTAAAGAATAATAATTATTGATACTTTAATAATATTATAATAATTAATATAATTAATATAATTAATAATAATTAATAATAATTAATAATATTTAATATAATAAATATTAAATAATAATTAATATAATAAATAAATATTAAAATATAAAATTAAAATTATAATTTAATAATTAATAATAATATAATTAATATAATAATTAATAAATTATAAATATAATAATAATTAATAAAATTATAATAATTAATAATATTTAATAATTAATAATAAATTTATAATAATTAATATTAATAAATTTAATTAATTACATTAATAATTATAATATTATATAAAATAATAATTAATAATTAATTTATTAATATAATATAATAATATTAATAAATAATTAATTAAATTATAATATAATAATTAATTAATTAAATAAAAAAATAATTAATTAATAATAAATAATTTATAATTAATTAATAATAATATATAATTAATATTAATAATATAATTAATATTAAATAAAATTTAATTATAATAATAAATTAATTATTAATATAAAATAAATTAAATTTATAATTAAAAATTATTTAATAAAATTAATAATAATTAATAAAATAATAAAATTAATAATATAATAATATTAATAATTATACATAATAATAATAATTAATAATAAATTAATAATAATATAAATAATAAATAAATAATTATAAAATTAATAAATTTATTAATTTATATAATTATATTATTATAAAATTTATAATATTTATAATAAATTTATATTAATTCTATAATAATTTATTTATAATTAAGAATTTATAATAATTTATAAAATTTATAATTTATTATAAAAATTATAATAATGTTAAATAATAATAATACTTAATAATAAATAATAATAATTAATCATAAAAAATTATTTATAAAATATTAATATTTTATAATTTATATAAATTATATTAACTTTTATACATAATTAATAAAATTAATAAAATTTTTAGGACAATTTTGGAAAAATTTTCAACCTTACCTAATAGGCAAAAACCACAGTTCAATTTCACGCAATTATTTATTAGTATTCCAAATTATTATAATTAAAACTCAAAATCTCACACCCCTAAAATTTCGATCATCGATTTTTTTTTTCCCATGTGATTCCCTGGTTCTTTAATTTAAACCTCAACCGAAATTGTCTGAATTCTACAATATCAAATATTTTTTTTTAGGATGAGGGTGGTCAAATGGATGGCAGATGAGAAAAAAAAATCACCTTTTGAGCGGTCATTAGAAAAAGCAAATTGAAAACAAAAACTATTTTTTAGGAATTTATCTTCATCAAAATTCAATCGAACACCCCACCCCTAATAATTTCCTGACCGCTTTACGGCTTAACAAATCTCCAAAAGTCCCGGCGACCCCTACGGTATGTAATCAACCTTATGAGCATACGGGGAGACTATCTTCTAAACTAAGACCAGACATATTAACTAAGTTTGATAATTGTTGACTGAAAAGGATATTTCAATAAAAAAATTTTTCGTGACCTAGAGACGTTCACAATTGAGTATCAAACCAACTTTTTGTCTTTGCTAAGACACTTTAAGGTATTTATTTTACTTTAACCAGGTAATTTAAAGGTGTCATATTATAAAAAAAATTTGGCCTATTCAAAAAAAAATTTGGAAAAAAAATTTGGGAAAATTCTGAAAAAAAATCTTCATTCTTTGAAGGAAAATTTTTTTTCATTTTATTTCTCTGAAACGCACGCAAAAAATTTTTGAAAAAATTTTTTTTAAGTATGTTGATTTTCATCCTTTTCAAAATTATTGAAGGAGAGTGGTTTTGCAGGTTTTATGAAATCAGATTTTAAGAATCACCTATTATCAAACATCAGCATATGTGACCTAACCTGCCTTGAATATCATTTCATAAATCTTTCAAAATATCACATATTGTTAAATCACAGTGTCTTCAACCTTGTGGTAATCTATAATGCGTGATAGCCCCCTTAAAGAATAGTCATGTTTCATTAAATAGCAATATGATCGGTCATTGTCCATTTATTTGAACAACGTCATCTTTTTCAAAAATCCACCTTTTATAATCAGCAGTATCATCAACCTTGTGAGCAAATTCTCATCATCGAGGGATTGATAGAGCGGGTCAATCACATATCAAGAGTTGCCGCCTTACTGATAACCGCCATGTGAAGTTTATTTGCTCATTTTCACAATACCCATAAAAGCTTTCATTGCCATAATCAATTCACCTTACAATGGGTTTCAAGCAAAATAAAAACACTCGCGAACTGTTAAAAGATCAATAACGAAGAGAATCGAAAAATTCTATAAAGACGCTAGAAAGGCGGACTTATCCATCAGAAATTTGAAAAAGGAAAGAGAAAACTATTTAAATAGAAAATTTTCGTCATCTAGTTATTCTATTCTAATAAAATCTACTCTAAAATCGTAACTTAATAATTTATTATATTTGGTTTGCATTAAAATTTTCAGCAATTTGCAGTGCAGGCTTACTTTAAATTCAATTTTTTGACCCTGTAAATGCAAATTGGACGCCAGCTAGCTTTCAGCGTAATTTTTTGGTCATTTGCGGACATCAATTTGAAGGCGTATCTGATAAGATATTAAGCGTTTAGAGCTTTATGAGCTTACCTACCCAATTGCAAATAAGTTTAAAAATCTTTTGCCCCGGAACTCAACCCTAAATTAAATTATTTTTCTTTCAAAAAATTCTCTTTAAAATTCTGCCCAAGCCATTTTACTTTCATTCCTATGACATTATATTTATTATAAACACGACTTTTTCTCCGGTAATGCGACACTATTATAGGCTCATACCGTATGACTCATACCACAATAATCTTAACTTTCATCCCGGATTTCACACTACTATTAATATTTATTTTTGATTTATCCTTGGATATTTATGGAAAAAAGTTGAATGTTCAAAATAAATCGACACAATCGGTCTCGGGCTCTCTTTTTTCCCGCATGTTTCTGATCTAAATGGTATTGCTATTGAAAAAACATTAATCCGAAATTTCGATTATTGAAAAATTCTTACAAAGACTTCCTTGTAGAGATTTAATTTTATCAGATTGATTCTTTGGTGAAACCCCCGATACAAGTAATTGAAAAGATAAAATTATTAAATTATTTATTTACACGTTTTCTTTTTTTCATCCTCAGTTAATTCTCAAGATAAAAATAATACTAAGACTTTTATTAAATACTAGAGCATTTTTTTCAGAAACAATGTCAATAATGTGTTTTGCTGAAGTTATTTTAAAAAATATAAGCCCACGGTCAAAAAATAGCAAAGTCATTTGAATTCTTTTAACAGTTTTCAGAGTTGGCCGGAGTTCTAATTGAGTAGGCCTCTGATTTGATCTGTCAAAATATTTGAAATTTTCTTCAATGTGAAAATGACTCCTAAAGTGTTTTACTTTTAAGTGTCCAAAACTTTTTCGGGCTTAGTTGGTAATTTGGCGTTCTCTAAGACATTTTCCTAATTTTCTTAATGAACAGGAGTTTATATAATTTAATGAGATATGCGTTATCGCTATCTTTGAAGAGCAAATTCCTTAGTCTTATTGATCTAGAGGTCTCCGCTTTCTTACACTTACTCGTCAATTTGCCCAAGGAAGAGAAATATAATGTATTGCATTCTATTTTGCTTTCTTTCCGGCCTTTTGAACTTACTAAAATAAATGCCGGTTATTTCAGTCTTCAAACAGGGCCAGACCTACATGCGAGTTTAGGTAACCAAAAGTTTCATTTTTTTTATAAGCTTACGGGCGTATATTCAGTTTGACGGCATTATATTAAAGCCAACGTAATAGGCATCCAAAATTCGGGTAAAATCCGCGTTTACCTGCTATTAAGAAATATCTATCTTTCACGGACCTAATATTATGGTATTCGTTTCATTAACAGAAGATTTTTTAAGTCATCTAAGCTTGACAAAAATATTTCGTAAGTGGAACAGAAGATAATCTCATTATGTTTCAAATTTTCTATAAAACTAAAAAAATAATACAAATTAAGAGTAAAAAGCTTTATGGAGAATTTTCTATTCGATGTAATTAATGCAGCTAGAATTCGAAATATGATTTCTCGTCGAGGGAAATATTATTTTTATCCAGATCTAAGCGGCAAATATACAGTTTATTTTGCAAAAACATCTGCTCAGACAGTTTTTGTTATACTTCTCCATTTATTTTGAAAATAAATTATTATTTTCATTGATATCCAAAATTTTATTCAAAATGACTTCTAATTTTTTTGATTATTTTCATACATTAGTTTTATTTATCAGTATTTAGAAGTTTAGAAAACTTCAGCGAACTAATCTACCTCATATTCTAATTCCGAGTGATAATCTTCAATTATTTTATTCGTACCAGTTGTTTAAATTGCACGGTGCAATACATACTGTTTTGCTCTCGCACAAAAACGCCCTCATATTAATTTTTGAGCCAAAAGTGAAAACCGAGTAGAGTAACTCTACTAGAGTTGTCCCGTACCCGATAACAATTTTCAAGTAATTTTATTTGACCGAGAACACTAACAATTTTTACTTAAAAACGTGATTTTTTAATGCATATTTTGAACATATTGTAAAATATATTTTGATTACCAAATTTACTCAATCAGACAAAAATATTACGTAGTTCAGACCACTGCGCGGTTTTTAAAATAAAGATATTATTCTTGAATACTCCTATGAGCTGGTATCACGTCCTATGCTTCCAAGGGTTAAATGAAGTGTTATTTGCAGCTCATTTATTTACAAACCCCTTAAATAAGTTTTCGATGTACTAATTGCTTTCATTTGCATGCATTCCGTCAAGAAACAATAAAATGAATTTATTTTCGACCGAGGTTTTATTTTCATTGAATTGCAACTGGTAGATTTCCATTTGCAGTAAAGTCATAGTAATTGTTTGCAGTAAATAATATAATACAAATTTCGTGTCAATGTGTGTAATACTTTTTGAGAATCTACGGTACTAATTTTTCAACTGATAATTTAACAAGTTTCACACTATCAAGGATCGAATACTCCGGGTCATAAAATGTGTAGTGAGCCAAAGTGGACTTAATAAAAATTTCGGAAAATCCGATACCAAAACATATAAGCATGGCGCTTTGAAAGTTCTGAATTGAAAATCAAATACTGTATTAATTAAATTTGAATTTTTTAAGAGGTTAAAATTATTGAATCAAGCCAATTTCAACCTTCAGGTTTCTTTATTTAAATTTGTCGCCTAGGGTTTAAAAATGACAACATGTAAAAAATTTGATTTGGAATAAAATTGAAGCTGAAGTTGAAAAAAATAATGTTTACTATTTCCTAATTCATACAGGCAGTCCCGCAAATAAATTAATTTCGCTATGATTGACTTAACATCCTTGATGTCCAATCAACATCAAGCAAATATATAACACATCGCCGATTCTGCGTGGGTTTTTTAATAAATGTTATAAAATGTTCAAATAACCTACGCAAAATTATTCAAAAAATAAAGGTAACTATACTCATTTATGGTAAGTATGATTGGCTACAAAAGTTTTGAGTTGATTAAAAAAATGAAATATTAATAACTCACAAATGTCCGTTTTGACCTTTGATTGGGCCAGAAATACTCATTATTAGGTCGATTAGTTATGAGGTTTCTTGCGAAATAAGAAATTAACTTCCAATTCTCGTTATCTTCTGTATTTCTAACTTTCTTGAGATTGTTGTTCTTCAAGCATGGGCTGAAATAAAAATGATTACTAGTATTTTCTTGAGTAACCAAACATATTGACGCAAAGTTCTTAAGGGGTGGTCCAGGCAAATTACAGATTTTTTAATCGCTCTCCTGAACAAACTGAGATGAGAAAAGGTTATTTGCGATTGATTTCGAGAAAAGAGTTCAGTGGGTCATTCTAAGAAAACCAAAAAAATTTTCGATCGCACAATGAGCTCTACAGGCACTGAAAGTGCCAAAATCAATTCTTAAAAAGTTATGTTTGGCTTCGTCTATTAACCGATTCTCATGATTTTTCGATAATCTTTTATTTTCATTTCTAAAGACTCTCAAGGGCGAATTTGAAATTTCCAGCTAAAACTCGAAAATATGATTCAAAAGAAAGCCCAGTGAAAGCACAGACAGAGAAGTTGCTTAAATCAAGAGATATACTTTGATTGAAGCACTTTTTTTTCGAAATGACCAAAAATTCATATTCGAGTTTAGCTGGAAATTCAATTCGCCTTGAGAGTCTAAGATAATGAAAATAAAAGATTATTGAACTAAAAATCATGAGAATCGGTTTAATAGACAAAGCAAACATAATTTTTTAAAGAATTGATTTTGGCACTTTTCTAGTGCCCGTAGAGCTCGTTTGTGCGTTGAAATTTTTTTTTGTTTTCTTTGAGTGACCAATTGAACTCTTTCTCGCGATCTATCGTAAAATGAACATTTTTGCATTCTTAGTTTGTTCAGGAAAGCGATCAAAAATATCTAATTTGCTTCAACCACCTCTTTAATCTACGCATAAAACAGTCCACTGGCGAATCAGCGACAAGAAAACATGAATCACCGCGAAAATTTGCGCTATTTTGAACTGCACATATCCTAAACTTAGGTAGGAACGCCTTTGAAAACCGTCAAGAAAAACCTTGTAACAAAAATATGTATTTGTTTTACTTACCGAGGTTTCATTTGGAGTTTTCTCATCCTTAATTTCAAATTCATCGCCAGCATCGACTGGTTTTGTTTGATTAGCCTCGATTTCTGGTCCATCTTCTGCACTTCTCTCTGAAAAAATATATTGAACTCGTACGATCTTTTATGTGCATTTTAACACTTGTGGTTTATTATTTTTTTGTTTACCTTCGTTCTTTCCAACTTTGTATCTCCAGAAAAGAACAGCTAAGATAATAATCAAAATTATCAAGAGAACAATCCATAACCACCAAAAACCACCTTGTTGTGGCGGAATACTATAGAATTTACAGAATTTTTCTTCCATGGAAAATATCGATCCTGCAAGTGTTTTGAATCCCTGATCAGAATATTCATATCCGAAATTTGTTGCATCTTTAACTTCTTTATTTACTTGTCCATCATGATCATAGCAAGCCTTGAATTATAAATTTTATTCATTATTTATCAACGTTTCAATTTTTATTGTATATCCATTATTATCCCCGGGTCACTTTAAAAACTTATTTGCCAGTTAAAAGAATAGGGAATAAGTTTTAAAAGTGACCCGGGGATAATAATGGATATAGGGGGGGGCCTATATCGCTAAACATCGTGAAATTGTGTACAAAAGGATATTTAGCTTCTATCCATTTATTTTCTTGTTTATTAGGTAAACTAAACATCAAACACCAAAGTTATTATCCGGAGCTATAAATTAAAAACCTTTTGATTATAAGTTAACAAAAACAATCTGTGATAATTATTTTACATAAGAGAGCAATTTTGGTTATTTTTTGGACTTCAATAATTTTTGAAACAGCAGATCCTCATCCACGTGACGTTCGGCGCTCCTGATTGGCCCGCGGGTAAATATCCAATAATGTATATCTAACATGGGAACACCTCATTTCAGTTGTAGGTTTTTTTTGAAAAATTCGGCGATATAGAGCCGGTGATATCGCCCCCCCCTGTAATCATTTTCATGATAAATTAATTTCAAATTAAAAATAAACAATAGTTAACCCCCTCACACCCTTTGGCTATCTAAAGGCAAAAAAATTTTCGGGAGCCTAAACGGCGCAGAAATAACATTGTCACAGACCTACAATTCAAATATGTCATATAATTTGCAATTTTATTTCCAAAAATATTAGTGAAAATTTTATACGATGAACCGTTCGAAAGTTATTTCTTCCTACTTTTTTTAAGGATTTTCGTAAAATTTCTTAAAAACTTAATTGTGTGAAAACGATACATATACTCGAGAATTCGAGGCAGCAAAGTTTTTAGGAAAGTATTTGAGGATTTTTTTCGATATTATTTTATTTATCTGCAGTCTCTATACGAAGAATAATTTTATCACAAGTGATTTTTATGAAACTCAAAATAATGAAAAAAAAATATTTTTTAAAAAATTTATTTTCAAAAGAATTAACGGCAATTTAACCTCAATAGAGCCGACAAAGAACAAATCGATCAATATAGAACAAATAAGGTGGTACTAATTTTGAGTTTTCAGCTGATTAGCAATTTTTTCACATTTTACTGCATATTATTTCGACGCGCGGCGATATGAATAATTGTTTTGTAAGCGATCAAGATATTTATCTTTCAATTGGAGACCACCTTTCAATAGCTAAGTTTCACTCCTAAATTTGTAACTTATATGTCATTGTAAAAAAGGTGAGTGAACCTCTCTTTTCTCTCGCAGTTATCTAGTTACATTCGGAATTTAGAAATTTACGTGTTGTTCACTTAATTTTTATCCTTGATCTCAATCAAGTGACAAATAAGTAAATTGATATCTCTCCCAGTTTTCCTGTGATAAGCGCTCAATGTATTGCCTTTAGATAGGTCTTTTGGGTGTGAGGCGAAGTTCTCGTTTCTGGGTGTGAGGAGGTTAAGAAAACGTAATCTAGTCTAGATTATCTAGAGTATTTCCAGAATAAAAAAACTTTTTTATGCATTGGAGTAATAGCAAATATTTTGAGACATCGAAATTGAATTATGAATTTGACTTTTCTACTTCATCGCAATCAGGGTTGTAAAAGGGATGGCGTTTGCGTGCGTTTTCCACCCCCTTTTTGCGTAGGTTTAAGCAGAAGATAGGCAGAAAATGGGGATGAGGATAAAAAATTCGGTCGGGGATGATCCCTTACACAACCCTGATCGCAATTAAAGACTAAACTAATTTTTACTCACAATATAATATTGGTCCGAAGGCTCCAAAAGCTCTCGTCGATTTCCAGAAGCTGGAGTTAAATATTCTCCGTTATCTTTATTTGTTGTTGTAACTTCGACCAGTTTTATTTTTTCTTCAGTTTTTTTGGCAGCCCAAAATCGAATTTTTTTTGAATCTGGGTCGTTCATTTTTTCTGGAAGGTCAGTAAAGGCGTAATGAATAGGTAATGTTTCTAACGGTTCATAGTCGGTACTTCCGGAACTTCTCGCTGATGAATCGGGTGTAATTATTTGTATATTTTTAATTGGAGGTTCTGTATCTTTAATACTTGTGACCAGATAATAAGTTGTTTGACCAACTAAGAATTTATTATTTTTAGGTTCAACTGGGACGTAATCTTTATTCTCGGAGTCAATTTCAGAAATAACTGCTCTTTTTTCATTCTCGTCGCCGAAAGGCATTTCTTTTTTTCCTCTAAATTCGTACAATTCGTACACAACGGCATCTGGATCAGAGCTTGACGACTCTGCCTTGTACCTAATAGTGTGGGGATCACTAACTCGGAATCCTTTATTATTCTCAACTTCTTCGGCTTCACCAATATCTAAAATAACCCATATTAAATTTTGAAAAAAATAATAAAATATTTTTGAGTGTGGTGAATTATACTCTTTTCGCACTTTCATCCAAAATCAATGAGTTCACAGGCTGTTAATTACAGCTTATTTAAAATTAAACTCATCGTGTTTGGAACTTTAAGTGAAGATACAGGAATAAGGGAATTGTGGGTGCTGAAAAAACTTTTATTGGTTAGAAATTGAAAAGGATTAATATTTTAAACTAAAATTATACAAAATAAAAGTATGAGTTAGCGTTCGAATCGTTATGATAACGACGTTATCTCTACTCAAAATATTACTGTTGTACTTTCAATGGTGAAAACGAACATTTCCTATTACCTGTAGATATTTTTTAATTTTTTTCAAAAATTTCTGTGATTTTTCTGTGATTAAAACCCATTTTTTTCAATATGTCCCCTAATTGCTTATGGCACTTATCTAGATCAATTTGGACGATGCAAACTCATTTATATTTGAAATTTAAGAATATTATTGCGAGCATTTTGTAGAAAAATATCATTAAATCTGAATGTAATCGAAGAACCCATTATATGGATCACCGGACCTCAGAGTACAAATCCTAATATTTGAATGATACAAACAACGCAAGATATTATCACCTAATCAAAACCCTTGATTGCGGAATAGGCCGATTTCATTGGTCAGGTTGAGAAGAATCAACCAATCAAATGCTAAGATTTCGCATTATTATATTAGGATTTGTACTCTGAGTCCGGTTATCCAACATACACCTCAAAAATTTTAGAGGCAAAAATATATATCCCTTTATTGCCCTCTCCCAAAGATTTGCTCTCAAAAACACGGGGGTGGGGGTGAGAAAACGACGCTTCATTTGAAAACGAGTCATCCAATTTAGTTATTTGATAGCTCAAACTGAGCAAAATTATCAAATTATTATAAACATTGAAAATTGTTTTTAATTGGACCAATGTTTTTATTTTTTTTCTAAGATTACTGAAATTGTTTAATTATTAGTTTTTGTTAAAAATAGAAACAAAGGTCTGAGAAAAAATAAAAACAATGGTCTGATTCGGACCAATTTTTATTTTGTATTATTCACTAGATATTTGTGCACAGTTTGAGCTATCTAAGAACCTTATCGACTGAGTCGTTTTTGAAAACCCCGTTGTTTTCTCACCCCCGTGTTTTTGAGGGACCAAATCTTTGGGAGAGGGCAATAAAGGGATATAGAGTCCAGTATGCCGAAACTTATTGAGAGCTCAAAATAAAGGTCCAAGTAATTTGTTTTACTCGGTTGGTTAAGCCTTGGAATCACAGAGCCGATATATCGGCTTAAGCCGACCTAAAACCTTCTAAAAAGGGCATAAAAATGTTACAGAATTGTTGAATACATTATAAAAATTCAGCGGTGATTCCGAAAAAAATGCTCATTTTTTTTGATATTTTGTTCGAATATTACGAGGAGTTGATTTTTTGAGATTTTCGCCGAAGTTTTACTTCCGGAGAAATTATTTCGAAACCAGACATCAAATACAAATGTGAGATTTTTCGACAAATGTAAAACTTTATTAAAGAGATTTTTGTTTGAACAGTGAAGCATAAAAAGGTGGTCAAAATCCTACTGAAGTCACCCCGTATGGAAAGCCGAAGTGTTGGTTAGAATTATTTCAGGGGAATCTCTGTCAATATTCAGATAAATTCAAATAAAAATTGTAGTTGCATTCTCCCAAGTATTTTTTCCAGTCTGATTTCAAACTTATAAAAGTTTGACGTAAATAGTGCTAGAGGCAATGAGCAAAATTCAGCTGCTATTTATGAAGCCGATCATTTCCTTAATTATAATCCTGCTTGATTATCGCTTGTGATAGAAAGAATATTCGGTTGAACAACAGCGGGCCGTCAGTGTGTCTTTTTCCGACCACATTTAGAGGATAACGACATACAAACCATTTGAATAGATTGTTATTTGTTGACCCAAAATTTAGGATTATTGCTGAGAGAATTTATTCCAGTTTTCCGAAAAAAATGGTTAAAAGTATTTTAAAGACCTGTTTTATTTAAAAATGTATAATATCAAAAAAGGTCTATAAACAAAAAATATGAATTAGTTCATTCTGATTTATCTATTTTAGAAAAATCTGATACTATCTATTTTTTTCTGCTATTATACAAATTTTGATACCTATGTTACGGTTTGAGTTTTTTATATATTATGAATAGTTACACATTTCACTAAAGTTTTGCTTCGTCCTTGAAACTTAAGCTATTCATCAAAATATCGATTTTGTTAACAAACCCCGTTTTTTGTTTCACTCAAACGCTTCATTTGAATTTTGTGTCTTTGCTACTTGAAACTACGAGGTAGGTTACTTTTTGATGATCGTGACATAAGGGGGTAGGTGCATTTTGACAGATTTGCAATTTTTCAATTTATTTTCTCTTGATGGGATACTTTTTGCCACTTCGAAATTTTCGAATAACAACTTTTACGAACAAAAGTTGCCACTTTTGAGCTCACTTTGTATAATCTGATTTTTTTCAGATCGACTATTTTCACTTTTTAAATTGTCTTTCGAAAAGACACTCAAAAAACGCGCGTTTGCTATCAAAGGTTTCTAAATTACATAAAAATTCCTTTTTTCTTGTTTATTAATTAAAAGCTGTAAAAATCGGTCTAGACCATCAGCGAAAATTTATATAATTAAATTTTATATGATTTCAACGTCAAAATCAAAAATTTAAATTTTTGAAAAAAAAAGAATAAATCGAAATTTTAGCACATCGAAAAAATATTAATTTTCATGAGTTTAATTTATTAAATTTTACGTGGTGGATGGGTCGGCTTACCAATTTGGCAAGTTTCGGTGTGATAAATTTTTTGTAATTCTGGATAAAAAAGGGCTTTGATGGATTTCTGCCAAACCATAGTTTCATTGCTAAAATTATGATTCAGAGTATAAACAAGAGCGAAGAAAAAAACGAAGACATTTTTAAATATAGTGACAGTAGTCATTCCCAATATTTTTAGCCAAGGATTCCATAAAAATAAGTTTGAAAAATTTTGAACAAGAAATGAGGAAAATTTTCAATATAATTCCGAATAGTTTCGACCGAAAATCTCAAAAATGTCATATGATTTTTCAAATAGCATATAAAAAATATGTGGTTACCTACGCGAAAAGTTAAAGTTGCCATTTTGAAGAATTTTTTTCGTTGATTTAAAACAAATACTTTTAAAAAAATTTGAAGGAAAAATAAGGCATTTTTTCATAATGCTCGGAAGTCTTTTCCAAAATTTCTCATAATTTGTAGAATTCGAAAAGTTTAATTCGAACTCCAAATTTTCTTAAAAAGCAGTAATTTGAAAATTCTGTAGTTACAAAAGTTGCCGGGAGTATGAAACATTACTTTGGTGGTATATTGAGAAGAATACATAAGAATACAATGTATATAAACTCAGTAAAAAGTTTTTCATCAAGAGCCCATATCCGTATCTGTCAAAATGCACCGACCCCCCTAAGTTGCTACTACTTTGCAATAACTCGTTTATTTAGGAAGACCTCGTTAAAAGACTACTTTGCTAATTATTGATTTCTAGGACATCCGCTGTATGATACAACAATTTTATCGATAAATTGTCGATTTTAGGCAGGTGCCTTCGCAACAAAGAAAGCACTGGGGTGGAATCACTGCCACCGGAATTAGGGGAAAAAAACACCAGCAACTGCGACCCCACTGTACCTAGCATAAATTAAATCCAGTTTTTAGGAAAGTGTTTTTTTGCATGCAAAACACTTAACATTCAAATTTATTCGTATCTTGGGACAGATATTTTTTTGGAAGTGAAATTTCCAAATTTTCAATTTAATTATTCTATGAAAAAAATTATCTAGCATAAAAATTAATTTAATCAATTAAAAATTGTCCACACTATCATTTGATTACAATATCAACTTAAAAAAATAATAATAAAAAGTGTATTAATCTGCTTTTATTCAGAAAAATAGCCATTCTTCAAAGAAATTCGTGATTTTGCCATCATTTTTTGTCACTTTAAAAAAAACTTAATCGATGGTGAATAAATTTAATTAAATAAGAGTATGACGTCGGTCAGATACTTGTGCGTTCGTACCAATAAAAATACAATTTTCGAAGACCACGTATCACGTGATATGCTACACCTTGGTTTTCCAACTATATTTTCTAGAACTAAAAATCAATATTCTAGAATTCGAAATGATTGATGCAAAAATATAATTTTTCAACTTCATTTTCCGAAAGTAATTGGAGCTTCAACTACCTTGATCTTTCTGTTAACAACGTCAAAAGTAGAGCCAATATATCGGCTCTGGTGCATTTGCGAAATTTTTTTTCTGTGATTCCAGGGGTTTAAGTCTATTATTTTCTTAATTTTAAGTGTTCTATAATTCTGAAGCTGAATTCTTAAAAATTATTTAGAAAATTTTACCATTTTTCAATTTTTTTAAAATGACTAGTTTTCACCAGCTTCTTATAATTTTAACATCAACAACCCCCTTAATAATGAGAAAAATATAAGTCAGCTGAAAGACCTAATTTCAAACTTACATGCTGCGGCCAATTTAATTTGTCTTGAAATTGGGTCTGTATTCAGATTATTTGAAGCTGTGCATGTGACTGTAACTTCCGTATTTTCTTTGGAAATGACTGGTTTTTTAGGATCCATAACCACCTTATTTTCTCCTTCATCATCGTATCCATCAGAATGGCAATCAATATATCCCGTGAAAGCACCAAAGGTTAGGTCAATATCTTTAGCATCTCCGGTAAATGTTTTTTGGTCGATCATGATATCAACAGTAGAAACAGCATCTAAAATAATTTTATGAAAAAGTTGATTCGAAAATATTTGACAAAACTCATATCCAAAACCTTTAATTTTTCATATATAAATGTAAGTAAAACGAAGCGATTTTGAACAATAATCTTTGACTTTATGTTATGTGTTTTCAATAATTTATAGAAATTAAAATAACTTAGAAAATAACTTATAATATAAAAATTAAAAAATTTCAAATTCATTTATTTTCATCGCACTTTTTATTAAAAAAAGCTTGAAGAAATTTTCGGCTTTTTGAACGTTATTCTATTAACGTATATTTTTATTGGCTTACTTGTTACGTAATGTTGTCCTACGAGCAACGCAGCCGCAATACTATCAGAGGCACTAACTATAACGTCTGAAGAAATGGCGTTCTGCATAATGTCCTAGTGACGCAGTCTCATATTTTTTTCAGAAATTTAAACTTTGACCTTTTATTTTTAGCTTAAAAGGGATTGGCTTAAATCCAAATCTTGAAAGTGCTAATGAAACATAAAGTCCACTTAAAATTTGCTTTCAAATTTGAATGGTCAATTTGTTCTACTTACGGGTAACTGCGATATTGACATTTCCTGCGGGGAATCGAGTTCTGACTTCCACTTTGTTTTGCTCACCATCTTTTGCGGCGGTATAACTAACAACACAAACAGTATGATACAAGTGATATTCACTGGTCAAACTTTGAACTGCACGGTCACCTTTTTCAGATTCGTAAAATGTAAGAGGGAGCTCGGTTTGGTGAAGAGAATCGGTATCGTCATCATCTTAAAAATATTATTTTAATGTATTCAAGGAAACTGAAAAATGCAAAACTTTTCGGTCCGAAGCTTCTGTGAAAAACCGCAAAATTGTAAAGTTTTGACCGCAATGTTACAGCTGGTTGTTTAAGGAAGTCGGTGCATTTTGACAGATACGGATATGAGCTCTTGATGAAAAACTTTTTACTGGGTTCATATATTCTTCTCAATATACCATCAAAGTAATGTTTCATAATCAAAGTAATGTTTGATAATCCAGGCAACTTTTGTAACTACAGAATTTTCGAATTATCGGTTTTTTAGAAAATTTTGAGTTCGAATGAAACTTTTCGAATTAGACAAATTATGAAAAATTTTTGAAAAAAGTTCCGAACATTATAAAAAAAGTGGATCCACAATGGTCGAGTGGTGTGTAGCGCTTTCGAGCCAATCATCCCGTCAAGTGAAATTTACGAAGCAAAACTAACGTCAAAACTAGGCTACTCTAGCAAAGCGATGGTCCTGCGTTCGAATCTAAGAAGCCACATATATGGTTATCTGTATTTACTGAGTTATTTTTGTATTGTCAGATCGTCAAAATAAACACATTATAAAAAAGCCCTATTTTTCATTCAATTTTTTTTTCATTATTTCTTTCAAATCAACGAAAAACACTCTTCAAAATGGCCACTTTGAGTTTTCGCGTTGGTGACCGAATATTTTTTATATGCTATTTGAAAAATCATATGACATTTTTTGGGGATTTTTTGTCAAAACTTTTTGAAAATATTTCGAAATTTTCGTCATTTCTTGTTCAAAAATTTTCAAACTTATTTTTCTGAAATCAACCGCTAAAAATATTGGGATTGACACCTTTTATTTTTTCCAAATATTCCCTCGGTTTGTTTTTTTGCTCTTGGTCATACTCTGAATCATTATTTTTGCAATAAAACTACGGTTTTGGAGAAATCGGTTGAAGCCCTCATTAATCAAAAATAAAAAAAAATTATTTTACTCAAACTTGCCCAATTGTTAAGTTGTCTCTACCACCGAATTCAATTAAGTCTTATTCATCTTATGAAAAAAATATTTCTTACGATGTGCCAAAATTTCGGTTTTTTCGAATTCTTTGGGAATTTAAAATTTTCGATTTTGACGTAGAAATAGTAAAAAAACATTAAAAAAAAAATGAATTCGGTGGTCGAGACGGTTTTTTCGGTTTGTTATTAATAAAAAAATTATTTTACCTCAATTTTGACACCTTCAACTGAAATCTCCCGTTTCAAGTGTGTTTTTAAAAGACAATTTATAAAGTAAAAATTATAGATCAGATTATAGGAAGTAAGCTCAAAGGTGGCAACTAACATTTAAAAAACATTTGATTTGAAAATTCTGAAGTGGAAAAAAGTTTACGATCATGGGAAAAAAAATTGAAAAAGGTTACGATCATGAGTAAAAAAATTGAAAAACTGCAAATCTGTCAAAATGCACCGACCCCTTCAGCTTTTCAATTCGTATGGGCTTTTCTGGACTAGGTCTTCAGAATCTGAAGTTCAGATATTAATATTTTGTAATTCCTGTAAATTTTTGGTTATTATATTTCTACTCAAAATGTTTTAATGTTGAAATTGCTTTTTTTGATGCATATCATAAAGATATATCATAAAAATAATTTTCTTTAATAAAGAAAAGAATCCACGTGGTTAACACCTTTAGCACGTGACTTCATTTTTTTGGTTCAATCAAAATCATAGAAATTGATAACTCAAACAGTAAAAAACTCTTCAATTTAAATTTTATATGGGTTCCAAATTTTAATTACCGATTAACTCTTCATTGTCAGAAAAAATTTGTGTTGTTGGATATAAAGTCTTTTGTAAAACATTATTGTTATCGAAAACTTCCCATTTGATTTCAGGTTTTGGACTTGCATATCCTGATTGACAGGTAGCTAAATTTCCTTTGTATCCATTTTCGTATACATTGTCGTCATTTTGAATTTCTGAAATACATGATTATTAACAAAGTAGTAGCGTACGTTTATATCTTTTGATCCTTTTTTGTATTTATTGCATTTTTTTTAATGTAAAGCTTCAGATTGATTTTGAGTGAGTCCTTCACGCTAATTCAAACAATTATTTTATATTTTTACTACGACAAGAAATGCAAGATTCAAATTCCAACTAGATTTTAAACCAGCCTTATGAGCGCCCCAAGGGGATTTGTTTTCTCAAAAATTGATAAAAAAATGTTTGTTCAATCATATAAAGTTTATATTATAAACTGTACAAAATTTATGTTACTAGTAACTTTTTTTTTCTAATTATAATAAGACGGTTCAACGAAATAAAACTGATATTAAATTTTTGCAGCTTCGACATTTTTATTGGGCAATATTAGGCCTTAAAATCTAACTAGCTTTAAAATCCCTTTTACAGCATAAATTCGATTTTTAGTCGGTAAACTGCTGGTTTTATTATGGAACATATCGAAAATGATACCAGTTACAAGTTATTTCTTTTATGAGTAATGTGTTCTGGAATTTAACTGTCTAGGTAATTACGACGCATTTCATGTTTTTAAGCGAATCGCACAATAAAAAATACTTATAATAGGAATCAATTTTAAACTAAAGATTAACAGTATGTCACATTTTTGCTTTCGTTCTTGATTATTGCACAATTTACTATCCGCCAATAGAAATGTTTAAATTTGGCAAACACGTAGGGGCTTCCCAAATTTGAACATTTTGATTGGCGGATAGTAAATTGTGCAAAATCAAGAACGGGAGCAAACATATGACATACGGTATATTATTTCATGCCGAGTATATTACCTATTATCTTTGGGCTTCTTTCTTCGAGTTTTGGAATATCATTAATAATTAACATCACGACATTATCCACAATGCTAGGAGTATCATATTCTAATCGACATGTGAATTTTCCAGTATCTTTTTTGGCATTAAAACTGCCATCACCATTACTTCCCTTGATTTTTAATTCTCCATTTTCTCCTCCAATAGAATAACTATCGCCAAATTTTTGACCTATGGCTGGCGTGTCTGTATCGAAGATTTTAGATTCATCGTCACTAAAAAAGTTTGAGGCAAAATTGTATGGCGCATAAAACCACTGGGTTTTTATCAGAATTGCGCCCACCACTGGTTCACTGCCTGCTTTTGGGTCACAAGTAAGGATGAATTCACTGTCTTTTTCGTTGGCATTTACAAACTTTCGTGTAGCGGCAGATACGCTGGATGCAGCTAAAAATAAATTATTTAATAATAAAAATCAGGTGTACCAAATTAAGGGCATACTTTTGGCGTGGGCGGAGAGAATTTAATAGCATCTACGATAAAAGACTTACCCTAAAAACCTGACCCTTAAAAGCTTCTTACCCTTAAGAGGGTGGTTGAAGCAAATTAGATATTTTTGAATCGGCTTTCCTGAACAAACTAAGAATGCGAAAATGTTCATTTTACGATAGATCGCGGGAAAAGAGTTCAGTGGGTCATTCTAAGAAAACCGAAATAAAATTTCGATCGCACAAATGAGCTCTACAGGCACTAGAAAAGTGCCAAAATCAATTCTTAAAAAGTTATGTTTG
>SCLH01000551.1:326113-337799 GCA_004367855.1 Oikopleura vanhoeffeni | reverse complement strand
ACATTAATTATGTCCGAAATTCCGAAAAAACGAAAAATCGAAGAAGATACTACCAGAACTGAGATTGAGCAAATTTACATCAACAATAAAGAGCGGATTAGATTTATTTCGAAAGAATTTCAACAAAAAGATGAAACAATTGGGAAAGATTTTAGAGTTCTGGTGCTCGATGACATTGAGCTACAGTATGCTGTTTGTTTTAGCGAAGAATGTAAAAATGCAACTTTCACAAAAAAATTAATAAAAGTAAGTATTTGCGATCAGACAATTTAGAAAAGACTCAATGAAAAGACGATTTGAGATAAGGAATTCCAAAAGTCAAAAAATGGGTATCGATTTTTCGACAATTTTGTAGAGAATTTTTTTCTGGTTATTTTAAATCCTGTTTTTGTAGGTTTATAACGCATCTTAATAAGAGCTATTATTGTTCTTTCTGCTCACAGAAAATAAAGGATTTTTCGATTTGCAGTTCACGGTTTGCAGTTAACCAACCAACAGTGAACGTTATTTGAGTGGAGTTCCGTTTGGAAAAGGAGTATAATCCGCGACGGGTTACTCAAAAAAATACAGTTCTTCGTACAATCTGATAATACGAAAAAATCATGTCTATTATTATTGAAGATTTTCTTTGACTATTTATTTATTTGTGCAACGTTTCGCTTTCGCATCATCAGACCAAATATTAACAGGACAAAACTTTGAATATTTTAAAAATCTCAAAAATTAGATAAAAGGTCAGTTTGTAGCGCTGTTATAGACGGTGGTATAAATATTTTGAACGATTTTTGGTAATGTATGGCAAACATTTTCATTACGATTCTTAGAATATTCTGTTTTATTCATTTTAAACAAAATTGCCGAGCTTATTCAGATTTTATAGAGGAATTTCTGAATTTCCTTTTTACCGTTTAAAAAATCAATAGGGATTTTTTGTTATATTTCTTTTTAGGTAATTATTTGAAGAAGTCCGTACTCTATCGAAACATCTTATGTTTTATTTACAATTTAAAAACAAAATTAATCGAGATTTTACAATTTTGTGTGAATTGAAGAAACATATTTTTACCAGTTTTTTCGATGCCGCACCGGTGAGCCATCCTTCACCAGAATTAAATAATTTTACTTGCAGTTGAGCAGAGACAGGTTCTTGTCTCCCGTATTTTTTTCTCATTCTATTCTTATCTGCCCGTTATCGACCTCTTCCAGTCCAGCTGGAGGAGAGGGCTATTTTCCCCAGCATTTCCACACATTTCGGTTAACTTTCAACCTTCGCTTAGCAAAGGTCACTGGATCCGGATCTGATATGTGTGAAGGCTTATGCCTCATTAGACCTCAGCCCTTCCAACCAATTGTAACAAAGGTTTGGAAATGGTCAACTGAAGGGGTGTGAACGCCCCATCTGACCCGTCCACAACCCTAGACCAAGCTGGACTGGCGATCTATCTGTCACTTACAACAGGGTTTTGTTTCCCTTGGGGTTGAGGGGATCCCATCTCGAACACCACACTAACATATATGATTTTGGGTTCCCCAATCGTGCCCACAGATAGATATAACTCCTAAACAACCATACAATTTGGGGGGGGGTAAGGGGGGTTACAAATACAAAAGTTGAATATTTTAAAATCTTTAAAAATTAGATAAAGGTCAAGTTTGTAGCTGCTGTTATAGACGGCTCTTAAAGCAGAGTTAGTGCGTGGATGGCGATTTTATGTTGGCTTAAAGCTTTATTGTACCAGCCCTGTTACAATTTATTGGATTATGGCTGTTCTATGCCAGGAATCACCCAGATTCAATATTCGAAACATGGACATTCAGAGAAACGGGTTAAAAAAGCACTTCAAAAATCCGAGGGAAGAAAAATTAGAGAAGAATATAACTGCAAATCGAAAGAGATAATCAGTTTAAGTATGAACAAATTCAAATATGAATAAATTTAAGATCTAGTTTAAACAACAAGTCACCACTGTATTATACTTTGGATATCCCTCTTCCATGATATCCGATAGTAATTAACACTAGCGGACACATTTTTTTTTAAAAGCTTGATTAATAAAAATACTGTATTTTTAGCTATTTAGCCAACTGTGTTTTTTCATAATTTGAACATTACTGATTTTCGTAACTTCAATGATGTGAATTCACCTTAGGATCCGAATTTTCGGCAAAAATTTCGGTCTCGCAAATTAACGTTGAAAACTGCCTTAAAAAATTAAAGACACTCGCAAGCTTTCCCTTTTTTTCGGTCTTTTCGCCGGGAAGTAAAGGGGACCAATTCTAGGTAACAGAAAAGACGGGGAAACGTAGAGGAGTAGGCACGAAAAAGCCTGACGGAACGTTCCTCATTCCCGGAAAAATGTAAGTAACAAATACTTTCAACACAATCAAAAGACAACTGGTTGTTACACTTTAAAACCAAACTCATAAATCAGTCATTTTGCTACTCCCTTATCTATTGGTTACTCTAGTCCTTACTGGTGATTGTCAATTCTGCTCGATGTCCCAAAGTCTAAGGGTATTCAGATACTTGGTTTGAGTTCCCATGCGGTGGGGACCATTGACCATCGCTCTTATTGGGGCCCAAAAACCGTCACATTCCTTTATACTTAGCAGTGTAGCATCGATCAACCTATTAACGTTGTGGCTACGCATTCTAACCAAAAAGTGGATAAAGGGATATAACCGATTTGACATGCTTTTGTTTTCTTTCAAAATGCTCATTGCAAACAATTGTTTTCTGACTTCTGTTGACCCTATCGAAAATCATGTGTATAAGACATTTTTTAATTTTCAATATAATCCAGAGCAAGAAACAACGTATTTCAATTTTTTTTATTTCTTAGCTTTGGTCCGAAGATGCTTTTTTAAAAGAAATTTCGGAGATTTAAAAAAATTTAGTTGAAATTTTAATTATTTTAAGAAACAAAAAATTACACTTTTTGTGATTAACTTTTTACAAGAATTATTTTTTCATTCCTTTCACTAACGAGAATGTTGTCTGCGATCATCGCTTCTTGATAACGTACCAGCCGCTGGTCCGACACCGCTTTATTGCACTCGGATGTTCTCTTCAATCTTTTTCAGCAATTCTACCGGATAATAAGTACAGTAATGTATTACAGCTGCAAACAACTCATTTACATGTCGCGAATAGCACAAATCTGTCTGCTCTGGATTTGGCTATCTGCCGTGTGACTTCAAAGAAGGTACTTTAATCACTATTATCTTAGTTTTGCTTTCAACAAAAAAGGTGCAAGCCAAAATTATCTCATTTGTCGTGTGAAAACCATTATTTTACTTAAGCGTTAATGTTCTAACTTATTGCCAATAAAATCTCTAGCTTTATCACCTCATCCAGTTAAATATAAAATGTTAAAAATAACATGTTAAGAGCATTTTTTTCTGAGAACAATAAAAGCCTTCGCTCACACAATTTTTCAGTAAATTCAAATTTCAAGAAATGAAACTTCTTTAAAATATTTGAGAACGAATAACTTTTTTCAACCTAGGTGTCATGTTTTGGCTAAGGAGTCAACCGCGGACGGCCTATGACAATACATCAAAATAAAAAGAATATTTATTAAAAACTGCATGCTAAAATTTTGATTCTGGTCAAGATTGGGCTAACTGGTCATTAACTACAAAAATCGATTAAAACTGATGCTACCGCAATAAATAATTTTTGGAAAAGTTATGTGTTTTCGCCAAAATCTCCTCCAGTTTCAAATCTTTAAAATACAATTTCTCTTCCTAAAAAAACTTTCTTTATAAAAATCATCTTGAAATCGTCTTATTTTAAACCACTCACGACTTCCTTTGTAGGGTTTGTTACATGTCAATTTGCATGCACATAATTAAAGTATATTTTGTTACGTTATAAACGAAACATAAATATGCAAGCTCTGTCGGTATCTGAGAAGTACCCAGAAATAACAACAATTGAGCATATCCCACACGACTAATGGGTGGTAGCTGTAATTTGAAACCTTTCAGAGGCTTCGCTTATGTTGTAGACAAATGCAGATGGAATTTTTGTTACCAAACATTAAGGAAGAATCTATTAATTGACATCCGGCGATTTCAATGACAGTTTATACCCTTCTACCAACCATCCGGTACACCGCGGTTAAACACGAGTCCCTCAGGCTTTTTTTCAAGAGAACAGTATCCCTAGAGCTTATATTGGAAGAGTTTTGAGATTTCGTGAGAATCGGGCGTTTTAGACTTTTGATTAAAGACTTTTTATGTCGATACTGCAAGAAACCTTCGGACTGTAACCAACCCCTCAGGCGTGGTTAACATACGAATCAGTCGGACTTTTTTTAATTTCCGACTGATCTAGTGTAAATCGACAAAAAAGTGCGCGAAATCCGACAATTTGTGAAATATGAAAATGAGAAATTTTAAACTTGCCACCGAGATTATTGGGTACGTTTACGAAACAGAATATGACAAGCTATGATCTGATTTTTGTTAACAGCGGATTCTAAAAAAAAGTACAAGGTTTTCATCAAAACTTTCTTTGATCTTTAAGCACGTTCTTTTGCTCTCATCAGAATAGGTTCAGCATTTCCACCATTCAATTTCGACCTTACTAGAAATAATGCGTCGATCTGGTTCCCGAAACTTCTTGGGTGAATAATGATATTGCCAAAATGAGAAAAAACAAATTATGAAAATTCTTTTTTGCGGTAGTCTCACTTGACTTCCAAACACATACGCGATTTTTCCGGTTTGTTCGAGTATTTTAATTCATATCTAAGAATGCGTGTCATCATTACACTTTTTGAAATTTTTTCGAGTTATTTTTTCTACAACTGGAAGAAAAAAAAATTATGCTTGACAAAGTTTTTTTGCAGACACGGTTTAGACAATTAAAAAAAGATGAAACAAAATTTCGAAATTTTTTTTTTTTTTCGAAAATTTTTCGAATTTTTTTTCATTTTTTTTATAATCGTCTAAACACGTCTGCAAAATTTTCAGCAAATTTCCGAAACATTTTTTTTTCTTTGGAAAAAATTTTTCAGAACAAGTTTTCCGAAATTGTTTTCTTTAATTCTTTCTTTAAACAATTGGCTGAAACGCCCGCAAAATTTTCTTTTTGATTCTTTTATTGCCGGCTCACCAAATTTTGGAAACTAACTTAGACAAAAAACCCGACATCCAATTTTCAAAACAAATATTTTCTGCGCGCGCACTGGCGGCACCTACAATTTGGCTTGATTGCCACTCACCAGTGCTTGCTTATCTATGGCAATGAATATAACTTATTCTTTGGCGTCTTCTGGACGAGTTCAGCTCGAAAAACCGTCGTTCTTCTGGTTAAAATGCGATTTTTGAGAGATTAACTTATCATTTTTCTCGAGAAATACTAGACTTTTTGAGAAAAAAAAATCTCCAACCACAAAACGCGCAATAAAAAATTTGCACAATATGTTTTTTGTTATGTTTTAATCCTGTATAAGTCCACTATCTGGCGGTTTGTATCTCTCTAATTATATTTAATGCTTGTATGTGGATACGCAAACAATCATGGTGTCTAACTATTAATTGTTTTGTTCATATGCTATAACGTCCGTACTCTAACTCTCTTGGCATTTCATATATTCTATATCTACCTTCATATTTATATAATCGTATATCTTCCGCGATCTCTTCTGTTTTTATTAATCGAGCCAATAAACTTTGCGGTATGAAAGTCTGTCAAGTGTGTAAGATATTCCAGCGGGATGTCGTGTTAAGTTTTTTACTGGTTCAGTCACCGGTCTTGTGTTCGTCGGGTGGTGCGTGGGTGGTTGTATCCGCGGGGAGAGAGAGTGTGAGGCGGCGTTGGTCGGTTCGGGGGGTTTATTGGCATTTCCCAGTGGAAATTTCACCCAGGAAAAAGCCTTTTATCAAGCTCCTTTGAGCCTCATAGGAGGATAGGAGATTTTTAAATGTTGTTTTAACGTTCTTCAGAATCGCCGCGATTGGATACCAGACTCGGGCCAAACACGAAAATATCTCTGATCCGAATTTTTTCGAAGATAACGAAATACGATATTAGCCAGATTGCCTTTCTCTTAAAAGTCTTCTGACGAGCATTTCATATCCGATAAAGTGAAATGATCGAAGATACATTTTCACACGAAACGCTACTCGTCTCTAATCCCTTTCCTTTTAAATAGGGCGACCTTCCCAAAACAATCTCCAAACTCGCTTACCCGATCAACACGCATGAACTTCATTCTTCCGTTAGTGGGACTTCTAATTCAATCCCGAAAAAATTGGACGTCTACTCGCCTCTCTTGCCTCTATTTTTGGAAGTGCTTTATCCCTCTACAATTCTGTCAGGTGGATTTATTATGGAATGGACAAGTTCAAGAAACTGTTTCTGGTTAATAAACATCGAAGTTTTGTTCAAAAATATTTTGATCAGGCTGTTCAAACCTGTGTTCAAAATGACAACTGCGCACTTTTGCTCAGGTTGGTGTATCGAAGTTGTGATATAGTCAATTATACAGACTCAGGATCGGATTTTTTAACCAGTTGCTTTTGTTACTTAAACAGGTCCACTTTTTCCATAAAAATGTGTATTCTTATTCTTTTTGAAATTTTATTTTTCTCATTACAAAAGTCCAACACTCGAATATGTCAAAAAATCACAGAGACGAAACGTATAACGAAATTTTTAAAATCTAGAACCCAAATTTAAAAAAAATTGTTTCTCTGTTTATTTTTTATAATTAAATTCTTCTTGGAGCTGTTACGATCTTTAAAAAGAAAAATGCTTTTTATAGAGGTCAAGACGGAGAAAATATTTTACTTAAAGTACATTTGCGATGATTTTTCTTTAAATATTTCTTCTTAATATTTCTTACGTTGAAAACATTATTGTGTTAAGAAAAGTTATCTAGATATACAGTATGTAAATTTTTTGCTGCCTCTTTTTTTCCAAATTTGCACAACTTGCCTTTGCCGCCAATGAGAACTGATTATTCTTGGCAAATACCTACTGTTTTTACCAGATGAACAATCAAAACGCATGGAATTCAGATTTTCAATTGGGAAAAAGAGTGAGCAAACTGGCTTAATACTGACTTTTTTTACTGAAACTATATTCCCTGCATCATATATGCTTTGGTTATTTTAATAGCAGTAGTCAGCCAATCATTTTATTTTCATACTCACCGTTGCAATGCGATGCTGATTTTTATAAAATTATAAATTATAGAATTTTCCTTTATTAGTTTTTCATTTGAAAATAATTGAAAAATTTTTACATAGCAATTATTCCCGCTTATTCACACTTTTGTATAATATCCGGCCCTGATTAGAAACGGAGACTGTTTTTCAAGCAGTAGGCCGGGATATTAACAAAAGTGTGATTAAGGGTACTCCATTGTGTCTTCTAACACAATTCAATGATGACACTTTTCTGGTGAAAAAAAAAGCTTTTGTCCAAAACTAAGATCTGGTGGTTGTCTCTACTGGTAGGATCGTTATGATGGGGGTTTGGGGGTTCACCCCCAATTTGGGGATGTGGGGTATCCTTCCATCTGGGCGAAGCCCACATCGAAACACACTTAGGGGGAGTTTGGGGGTTTCCCCCCATCTACTAGTCGTTGCCCCATATAATATAACCTCCCTAAACAACCTAATATCTGAGAAATCCTTTACAAGCATTCCATTGTTCTTCTAACACAATCAATAACGATTTTCTGGTCGAAAGAAGCTTTTGTCCAAAACTGAAGCATCCTTGGTTGTCTTTATTGCAGTGTTTATATTGAATCAGCTTCGCGGCCTGTATGGGAACCATACCGACAGTCAAGCGGAAATTTACCCTCAAATCTCTCTCTNTCTGAAAAAATGTACCAATCTGCCGGATCGATGCCACCCCCTTAATAATATGACATGATTTTTTCTGATTATCAGATTCGTACGAAGAACTGTTATTTTTTCGAGTAACCCGTCGCGGCTTATTTCCTTTTCCAAACGGAACTCCATCTCAAAAACGTTTACTATCTCTATAGCGCGTGTTCGAATCACACTGATGTTGTCAAAGTGATTGTCTTAGTGATTGCTTGAGTGATCACACCGATCAAATTTAGCGGTTCCAATATCAAGCATCCTTACATATGATCATAATCAAGACAATCAGTAAGACATCATTAGTTGGATTCGAACACGCGCTAGAGAGATGGTAAACGTTTTTGAGATGGAGGTCCGTTGGGAAAAGGATATGTTATATTCATAACATACAACATGTCACGTTTTTGCCATCGAAGATAATATTTCGGTACGGATACTTACTCAGCGTCATAACTGTGACGTAAAAAAAGATAGTGACCAATCTAGTAACACGATTTGTAACTTATTTTGGAAATCATGCGGTTTGATTGGTCACTATCTTTTCTGACGTCACAGTTATGACGCTCACTAACTATCCATACCAAATTATTATCTTTGGTAAATCAACAAATTTGGAATTTTTATAAGGTTTTAAGCAGGCTTCCAAAAAAGATGGCTTTAATCCCCTTTTCTGTCCCTCTTTATAGCAATACATAGAGAAAATTTGGGGATAGGGATAGAAAATCGCCAAAGGGATAGCTTTTTTGAAAGCCTGGTTTCAAGTGTATAAATTATCCCGTCTTTGATTAAAAAATTCGCAGCCATTCAAATCCCGAAACTTTTAAAAACGTTACTATTCGGTGATGATTGTAGCTTTCGGCAGCGCCCGCCGGCAAGCTATTTTCAGGGATATCTAACACATTATAACGTATGTATACAAATTTGTGTTGAAAAATTCATAACAATAACTTGATGTACATGAATTGCCGAGCATGAGTTGCCTAGGCTTATCTCATGTGGGATATTCTATCAACTATAGGAAAATTAAACGGGCCAATAAGTGGCACCCACAAGGCAAGAAACCTTTGATTTGTATTCTTCGTAAACTATTTATTGTACCAAATTGTTTAAAATTTAAAGTTTAAATTATAATAGATTTAGACATTATTTTCTAGATTATCTTATTTAGAGAATAGTTCTATCTAAACCTTAACGTAAACTGTGCACTCGAAAATTATTTCAGTACAAAGTCATATAAATAAATGCAATACTCAAACAAAAAAAAGAGCTGCTTCGAAAAAAATGGGGAACTGTTGGCTGCTGGTTATTTTGAACAATTTATTTCATAATCGGATTTTCAAAATTTTTCGAAAAAATGAGCAGATTTCAAATTATATGCTGTAAAATTAAACAAATAAAATCAGGTCGAAAATTTTCAAAGAAATATAGTTTCAAGATAAAATTATAAGATCTTAAAAATTTTCCTGCAGTTATTGATAAATTATTGGCGGTAATAATTTTTCCTCTGACACTAGGTGGTGCACATTCAGATAAATAAATTGGAATTGACATTGAAGCGATCCCCAATCCCATGCCAATTACTGCCCGACCTTTATGAAAAGTTAAAAAAATATTTTCAAGATCAACCGATTCAAAAAAGTTTTTTATTTTAAATGGAGAGTAACGGGGATTAATACTTTGATGAAGGTAACCTTCAGAAGGTTTCAGGAAAAAAACCAAAACTCTTTAAAAAAATTTAAAACCTTGAAATTTTTGGGAATTTTTGATGAATTGATTTTGAAGGCATTTTGTCGCCATCGTAAGGTATTTCAGAAAGACAAAAAAATATTCTATTTGACTTTTTAAAATTATTCATAGGATATTTTTGTTTGTTTTTCCGTCTTTATTATTTTACATAATTTATGTTCATCGTTTCGAAACATTTGTTCGGAATACATTTTTGTTCAAAGAATATTTCTTCAATATCATTAATATAACAAAAATCTGAAATAGTTGATGGTTGATGCTATGATTAAATTTTTCGGTAATGCCTAATTTTCAATTTTTAATTATATTATTTTTGATTTAGTTTTTATACTAATTAATTCAAACAACCTTTTTCCTATCAATAATGAAGGGTATCCTTTGGCCGAGGCCAATAATAAAGACCCAATTCCGAATAACACAGACGCTGAAATAATAGTCAGACGACGTCCAATTTTCTTATTTAGGAAACCACCGACCAAAGAAAACAAAGCTGCGACCGCTATAGTGACCGTGACCACAAGCTCCTTAGATCAAGTTAAAAGTGAAAATTAATTCCTAAATCGATAGTTTTTCTAATTTAACCCCTGGAGGCTCCTGCGCCACTCAAGTGCTGCAACTTTGAGAGCTTATTACGGGAAAGTAAAAGTGCTTGGAACTTTATTGTACTCTCGTCCTCGAGATTAAGGTTAGACTCAAACTTTGATAGTATTTTATTTACATTTTGACTATATTAACCCTATAGAAAAGTGACATTTACAAATTGTGCTTCAACCTACGCATTTTTTTTTGTGAGGAAATGGTAGACGTCAGAACAAAAATTAATAATGGAAAAAATGAAAAAAATTTAATTTTCTAAAAAGTGACTTCCTTAGAAATAACCTGCAATTTTCCGTCTTTAATCTACAGGTGTTTTTCGAAAAAACAACCTAACCTACGCAATTTATCGAAATTACTTTCAAAGAAATAAAAGTTTACTGAGCGCCGTCAGGACAACCATTAAAACTGCAGCAGTTTCAGAAAATTTTCTCCTATAAAGTGAATTATTTAGAAGCAACCTGCAATTTCTGGTATTTGATCTACATGTGTTTTTAAAAAAAAGTCCGGAGCCTCCAAGGGTTAAGTACTAGAAACTTATTTCAAAGTGCCCAATAACGACTTAAAAATACTCCACGAACTGTTTTCAGCGTGAAAATTGAAGTAAAAGCAGCATAAAAATCACCAGCCTAAAGCAGTTTGTTGGTTAAGCTTGTTTAACCGGTTGGTTTTAGGAAATAACAGTTTCATCAGACAACCCAACCTAGTGGTCAAAAATTTAACTTTCCTGTTCAATTGTGTGTAGGTTGAAATCTTGGTTGATTAGAAGCATTGCTCCAGAAACGACGCCTGTATCATAACCGAATAAAAAACCACCAATAGCCGAAAAAAATGTTAATTTGTATAAAAAATTTGTATTTTCTGGTTCAAGTGCATTATCTTCAGAGTCCATCGTTGATAAAAGTCGCTCTTCCAATTCTGAATGAATTAATTAAAATAAAAAAAATATTATAGATATCAGATAGCGACAGTGAAATGTATTATTGTGCTAATTAATAACGGTTTATTTCAAATTTCAGGCCAATATATTGAAAATAAAAGCTGAAAAACTTCAGATAATTGATTGATACACTTAATTTTACAATTTTTGAAATTCGTATCAATAAAAAAAAATTCTGAAAGTGTTTTCAAATGTGTTAAAAATGTTCTTCGAGTTAGGATTTCCATTAAATTTTTATTAAAAATATATTAAATAAAAAAAAATTTGTTTCAAAAATGGTTTGACAAATCGTGATTGTTCTGATAAATGCACTTTGCATGAAACAAAAATAAAATTATGAGCATGAAAGTTTTTATTTGAACTACAACAAGAATGATTCTCAGTGAAAAAATTTCAATGAGGTCGAGAATTTGTTATGCGCTGGTGATTTTCACAGGCGAAGAAATGCTTAAAAGATTCGACTGAGAAGAAAGCTGACCGATTATTTGATTGAGACGATTTGAAACAAGAAATTTCAAAACTCAAAAATGGGTATCGAAGTTTTTAACCTATCTT
>SCLH01000551.1:312402-323045 GCA_004367855.1 Oikopleura vanhoeffeni | reverse complement strand
CAATTTCAAGCATGTTTAATGCCTCCCAGGCCTTTATTTAATCAGAGTCGCATACCTCCTTAAACTCGTAGACTGTTTTCAGCCAACTACCAGTTGACTTATTCTGTTTTTGTTTTTATTATTCAACTTTTAATCTAAAGAATAATAATTTCAGGCGAGTCTACGAGTTAAACATTTATTTTAGAAAGGATTTATAAAACAATTTCTATTTAAAATCCACGAAAATATTTGATGGTCCAACCGAAATATATTACACAAAAATATTTTTGGGGTAAAAACGATTATTGAGAAAAAAATGACATACTCGCAGCTACGTCAGATAAAAAAACTATCATAACTTTGTGGAATTTAATATTATTCTTGAAAGTTTTTAAGTGCGGATTGGCATTTTTAGACTAAAGGGTTGTTTAGAAATGCTTCTTAAAACGATAAATTTTGAAGATTTTTTTGAGAAATAATATTTGCCACAGTTTTGTTAGACCCTTGAAGGCGACAAATATCATGACAGAAAATGGAATCACAACGAGCCAAATTGCAATTTTATGGATGGTTCAAACAGGATCTGATATAATCATTCGACCAATTTGGAGTATTTCATCTCGTTGGGTTGATGTCCCCAATCTATTCATGGCTGACTGTTTGTGCTGGTGTGGAACTTGTATCACTTTTATTTTTGCGACCACTTTTGGACATTATGTTATCGGAATGATTATGCTCGGCATGAGGTGCGTTTTGAGCGTCTTTCCCTTTTATTATTCTTGAAAGATAAATTTTTTAACTCTGGAATATCCGGATGCAAAAAAATCAATTTGATGGTCAAATCTGACCATTTCTATCTATTTTTTCTCGAGAGTTTAGGTCTTGAACTTTAACTCCCGTAGTGTCTTTTGCACCATCCATGGCGAAATGGCCTTTAATCGCAATTTAGGACCCTTAATCATGTATAAATCAAAATTTACAAAGTGATCGATCAACTATTTAGATAATTGACGTTTGTGTATTACAGTACTTATTTTTTGAAAAAAAAAAATCATCAAAAAAAGCCTTTGAGTGAGATCAGAAAAAAATGCTAAGATTTTTTTCCGATTACACCACAGCTCCAAAATGATCACGTGACCGTATATTCAAGAAATAAGGTTGGTAAAAGTAGTACTGTTTTTTTTCAAAAATTACTTAAATCAATTTTTGAAAAAAATGAAGTGGTTTTTTAGAAGTTTTTAAGACTTTTTTTCGATTACACCAAAGTCCAAAAACGATCACGTGACCTTCAAATTAGGAAATAAAGTTTTGGTTCAAGTAAACAATTAGTGATCAAATTACGCCGGACAATTTTATGGGCCAATAAACACCTAATACAAGAGTTTTGAACATAATAATATTTTCCAAAAACGTCGCGTGATCTTATTTTTCGAGAAATAAGGATTAATTTATGACATATTCCAAACCTTATTCTTGAATTATTTCGTCACGTGATTTTATTCGGACTTTGATGTAATGAGAAAAATATCTTAAAAACGTTTGAAGTTGACCCTGGAATTTTTTTGACGTAATTTGAGTACTTTTTCAAATTACTGTAATATGCCTTTCTTTCAAAATTACTCAAATCACGTGGAAGACCCCTTAAAAGAATCGTAACGAATTTCTATGACTTTTATTGCATTACAGTATGGCCTACGGTTTAAATAGAGCATTTCTAAAAGTGAAACTTCCGAAATACTGATTACATAAGAATGCATAGGCGAAAGAAAGAACAAAGATTGATAAATTATTTTCATGCGCGAGATAATCCATANAAATTTTTGTGAAAGTTTGAAATTTTTTAGGAAATTTGAAATGTTTTTGAAAATTTGAAATTTTTTGAAAAAATTGGAATTTATTTAGAAAATTTTTTGAGATTTTTTGAAAAACATTTCGAAAAGTTTGTGAGATGTTTTGAAAAATTCGGGATTTTTAAATGACCGGAATTAAATGCTCCTTCAAGCCTTATTCAATATCAACGATCTTAGTAAAGAGTTATTTTTTGGAAACCCAGGACTTTAATTTTTTATTTTAGTTTATCGGGATACAATTTCAAACATGTACTGGTTGTTGAAATTGTTGGACTTATGGACATGGCTTCCTATATTCTTTATGAACAAATGATGATATTTCCTGCCTCATTACTTTCACCCATTTTCTCAGTTTGGCTCTCAAATAAAACTGGGGATTTGACAATTCTTTTCAAAATAGGACTCGCATTTTCAATTCTGAGGTAAATTTATTATTATTACTTTTCACAGTGGTCAATATCACGAAAAGTTTTCGTCAAAAAATGGTGGCACTATAGGCTATAGTCTATAGCCTATATTATATAGGCTATATAAATTTAATTTATATAATATACTGGTATTAGAATATAATATAGGCTTTATTATATTGGGGACTTTCGGCGATATGGAGACAAAAATATTTTTTTTTGTTAAAAAATGAAACAAAAGAGTGTGTAATCAAAATGACGTCATTATTTGAACTTTTTTTCATTTTAATAGAAAAGTTTCCAATAAGTTCAAAAAAGTGAAATACCAAAGGTCTAGAATTAAGTACTCGACCAAACGCAATCAAACAAGTATTTGAAAGAGCTGATATAAGAAATTCACTTTTGTATAATGACGTCATTCATGACGCTCTCAAAGTTATTTGTCATAAAACCTCAAATTTGGTGGGCGTTTCGGCGATATATCGATTACGATGCCCGAGTTCATATATTTTCTTTTCTTTTATGGTGATATCGAATTCAGAATCGCGTTATGTTATGTAAATTTTGATAATTCTGAAATGTATATCATAACCTACTTTGCTTCATTTGTATTTTACTGGCTAAGCTAGTGAGTGTATTTTGGCGATATTAAATGGGTTTTCACCAGAATAAAAACTAAAAATATTACATATGAACTCGAGATAGTATAAATTATATGCATCTCTCAATTTTACAAATTAATTTCCTCTACCTGCCCCGTGAGGTTGAAATTATCACAAAACAACAGTGAAACGTCAACGCGAAAGTTGCAACAAAAATCAATCGCAAATAATTCTTAAGACGAAATAATAATCGCAAATAATTTTTGAGACTAGAATCCGGGTAAATTTTTATACAATTTGTAGTACTTATATCCCCTATTCACACTTTTGTAAATATCCCGGCCCTCCTACTTAAAAACACACTACGTTGCCTAATCAGGACCGGGATATTTACAAAAGTGTGAATAAGGGATATCGTTAGCATGTCCACCATTCGATTTTGGGTCAAAATCGACCACGCAGGTTTAACTTTTTCGAATTGACAGTTTTGTGCCAAATTTTATTGTGCGTTTTTTAGTAATATTATTTTTCCTAAAAAATGATAATTTATAGCGAAAATCTTATTTTTTACCTAAAAAAGACGGGTTTTTGTCTCCGAAAACAAAAAAAAACCATCGATTATCGTCATCTTGTTTGTATACGAGACCTGCATAATATTACTTTTATTTCGCACTTACTTCTACATTTATTATCATCCAGGGCGGGGTTTCGTAAGCCCGACAGATTTCTCGTCACCCGCGCCACCCTGCCAAATCATCCAGTCAAATTCATAATACTCAAGTCACATGATTTCGTTAATTCTTCAAAAAGAATGCGATTCAAATAACAGTTCCTATTAGCATGTGGTAACATTACATCCACCTACCAAGTTTCCTGTCCACATTACCGCGGAACGGCTGTGGTTTTAACGCCAAATTCTCGCTCTCCGCTGGGGAGAGCTCTTTGAGCTGACCCTGGATGGACTCCCTATCACACCCTTGCCGCCGTTACATACATGTTTTTGAACTTTATCAAAAATCCACTCTGTCATTTCGATGCCGACACTTTCTGCAATTGTCTTACATCGCTGCTCTTCGTCCCTACCCTGCCCCTCTACTCACACTTGCTTTTGTAAAGCCCACCCCGAATTCTAAATTCGCACATTAACACCAATTTTACATACTATTCGAGCGAGCAATCTCAACCGCGGGCGCACAGCTGTTGTCTTCTAATCAACAGCCATAATCCAATATGTTCTTTGATTTCCCAATTCAAATCACCACGGGGTCAGAATGAAGCCGATAGATTGCTGCAGTTTTGGGGTCAACAAGCTTCTCCTCTAGACAACCGAATGATCCACCTCCTCTGAGCATCAACGAAGCCTCTCACTGCATCCAATTCCTCGCTGGTCCGCCCATCAACACGGCTCGCGTCATAACCTCCATTTTTATTCCCCCTGCTCCTAACCAGAAACCGTCCACACCCACCCTTGTCCTTGCTCACAAAATCCGAAAAGTACCATTCCCGCTTGGGCCCATCAAAAGTGTGTATACCCTCCCCCCCCGTATAATAATGCTCAGACATCCTAAGCAGTCTCATTGGTTAAAGGATGATATCGACCAATAGAGTAAACATCAACTAACCACTCATCCTAGTTTTGCCCATCCAATCATCCATCTTAAAGACATACATTTCAGAACCTGATTAATATGAAAGTTCCTCTCTAACTTTTGTCACTCGACAGCAGATCGAGAGATCGAGCGACCCCTTCGCGACCCGGTATCTACGTCTCAATTCCACCCTCCTCTCTGTGCGCCCATATCATTTCCTCTTCCTTCGTTCTCGCGATCACAAAAAACACTACACAATTCCTCCACGCCCCCGATTTCTCTGTCGTTTCCTGTTACAAAGGACGCAAAGCCCCAATTCGCAAAAAATATACCATGTCCTTGTCCTACGTCATAAACAGAATCCCAGTGACGAGGACAGATAATTCACCGTCGCTCCTCCGCACCCCCTGTCCTACGCTTAAAAAATTAATTTTCTCAATTCAGTGAAGAGACTTGAGTTCCGGATTTCACCTCGTTGCTTGAATAATCTCCCGCGTAATATGTTCAAAAAAATATAACTTCTAATGATCATGAAAACCCTTCTTCCCGATTTCGTACCAAACAACTCTTTTTTGATTTTTTTCTTTTCTGAAATTTGTGGACTAAAAACGACCAAGAAAACTTGCCCACTCCGTTTTTCACAAGTATACTACCCACGTCTCAATTGCCCACCCCCACCAACGTTCAGCATGTATCATATTAATCCGAGGTTCACGGACGACGAAAAGCTCGCAATCTCCCTGTGAAAGTCTCAAAAATTATTCGCTGCCAATATACCAGGTAGAGTTTTTCCACAGAACTGGTAGCTTTTACTGGCCATCAATGAAGAATCCGGTCAACGTCGAAGCAAGTTCTGAAAAATCACGTGGATCTCCCTCCTTGAGAGAAAATATATTATTCTGCGAAAGACAACATTAAACTATCAATTTACACACCGCTTAAAAACCTAGCAAAAATATCAGTTCCTGAATGGGCGCTGGCACAGATAATAATCTCTCTGAAGGTCGGGGAATCAAAAATCGAACAAACATGTTTTAAAGATCCCAGAGATACCACATTTTTCCTCTTGTCTCTGTCCCTGAACAATTTGTTGTACATACGTAGATTCCCACATATTTTTAAGCCGCCTCTGCTTGGAAAATTATTATTTTTTCTTTGAGATGTTAACCAAAAATTTTTCTGAAAAATGAGTGGTTCCTAAATTGAGATACATTCCGATAAAGAATAAGCAAATAACTCTGATGTTGAAATAAGGCTTTACAGGATACTATTCCGGATTAGCCAATTTGTATCGTTTGTTGGTGTTCACCCTCCAGGTAGAAACGCTGTCACGAGACAACCAAAATAAAAACGGAAAACTATCCCTAAGGTCTTTATTGTCGAATACATCCTCAATTTTTTAAAAAATGTACAATATCGGCTTACCAAGGCTTTTGCGATAAGTGCTTTATGTTCATAAATAGCAATACCTTACCTTACCATAATGATAACTCCTTGTAAATGGATAACTCACTTCCCCCCCCCCTTTTAGCAGATCTACACATATCCGTACTTAATAACCTCGACCCCCCCCACCCCCCCCCCCACCCCCCCCCACCACCCAATCAAAAAATTCTCTTCGCTAAAACTTCCCGGTTGGCGTCAAAAAATCATCGTGGATCTTAAATAGAAAATCGTCTTTATAATCTAAACTAAGAATAAGATGTTTAACTCGTAGCTCGCCAGAAATTATTATTCTTTAGATTAAAAATTGAATAATAAAGAAAAACAGAATAAGTCAACGTAGTTATGGTCTGAAAACAGTCACGAGTTAATTCGAATATATTATACATATTTTTTTAAATTAAAAAAACTCATTTTATTTCTAGTTTCACAATTGCGACTTTAACAAATAACGAAATTAATCGAACTCTTAAGAAAGTCAGAAAATACAAAAGTTTTTACCAACATTTAGGAATTAAGGAACCCCCCCCACCCACCCAAATATTCTTCCATCAAGACAGAATCTCCTTACAATAGATCCCTGTCATATTTTTACTCATAAGCACGAACGCGCCTACAAGCTACTATCATACCCAATAGACTAATTCCTGACAATAGAAATTATCATAAATAAACAAATATGCAGGTTTCTTAAATGTGTCTTCCATATCACTTCGTTAGGCCTGAGCTGAGATTTTCTTTGTCATTTTAAGGACTAGGGATTCTTTTCTTGTTCTCTCAAACTTCTTCCGAACAAATCGACTTCTTTTAAAGGTCATCTCGTCGTGATTTATACAGGTAATTGTGGATCCGAGTTATAGGGCGAAGCCGTATGTCAGTTGCTGAAGATAGCCCTGATTTTACTTTGCCCAGATGAGACAAGAACATCTAAGCGTCTCCTCCGTAGAGGCCGTGTCTTTATATTGCCGATTGGCAGGCGAGGCGCGCACCTCTAAGTACTTTCCCTTCAGCACAACCCGGTCGCTATGTGCTTACCCGGTCCACAAGAGTGTCATAAAGGATTCAATGTAAGTTCATACGTAATAGAATTGGAAAAGACCCGCTGCCATCACGGCGTGGCCAAGGCAAGAAGATCCGGATAAGGTAACCTATCTCATGGAACGCGTCATTAGACAACGCTATGGGCTCAATTATCACCTACCGTAAGGTGTTCGCTACGAAGCAAGGACGGCAAACTGCGAAACCATATAGAGATTTGCACCTCTGAGTGGTTGAAGACACCCCACATCTTTTTGACTCCTAAGCGGAGCCTACATGTATATACGTATGACCATCATAGTGTTCTAATACGCTTATCAGAAAGTTAGATCTTCCGATTCTTTTGGGGCTACATTCAAGTCTAGATACGATAAACGCTAAGTTTTCAGCTGGCCAAAAATCAGCTCTAGATTCATCACGATTTCGCTCACGAACCAGGATCCCCCAACGACCCACTGTAAATCACCGAAAAATTGGCCGAAAATTCGCATCGTTTTCGAAAAATTCTTTGAAACAAAAAATATAGAATGACTGTCTCGAAGAACACGGGTAAAAATCATTCTGCATTGTTTTTTCATATTTATTTGTTTAAATTTCAGCATGATTTCTCATAGTTTAGAAATTTTGAATATAAAATTAGAAACATTTCGTTTCTTAGACTATTTGGTCAGTGTGCGTCCGGAGGATACCGCGATTTTATAAGCGAGGATGAGTGGTACAAGCGGCCTTTTGGTCTAATCAGCGACGCTAACTTTCTAGTCTTAGTACATTATTATTCGTTTTGTTGTTTTCTATCTCTGATACAGATAAAAACTGCATTTTTTATTTTCTTTTTTTCTTTTACAGATAATGAATATTCCTTAAGCAGGGAATGAGGCGTCCGAGCTAAATACTATTCTGCTCAAGTAAGGAAATACACCGAAGAAAGGGTCGAGCAAACGATGCAGGAGATCAGTTTTGTTCTCCGATACGATCACGTGTTTTTTCAAAATCGGGTCCCGAACCGAGTCCGTTTTCAAATTTTTTTTGATGATGTGCTGTCGAGCAGATCCCGAATTACCGGATCTTGAAAAATTTTTGAGGCCAAAATATCCGAACGAACAGGATCTTGAAAATGCTGTCTCGAGATGCCTTCGCCTGCCTTAAGTACCAAAATTAAAGAGTTTTTGAATATAATGAATAACATATGTGTGCGCTATAGACAAAAACACTTGAATCTTTGGCAATTTTTCGTGTAATTTCGGTTTTAAAATGATGAAGAAAATGAATAATTAACATATAAAATTTATAATATTCACCATCCAACTTTAAATACTTGAAAAAAGAAACGAGATGATCAATTCTGATCTGGTTTCAAATTAACAAATCATAATCGAGCTAGCAATGTTTCATTTTTAAAAAAGATAAATTTTTTATTCTGGAAATTTTCAAAATTGTAAGGGTGTAGCGCTATAAGTAAACTTTTGAAAAATGAAAAGTTAGTTTTTATTCTGACAGGGCCAACTTTTTAAGACAAAAATTGATAAATTTTCGACATAAAGTTACAAATACTTACTTACCGTTTTAAAAAAAAGTGTTCCCAGTTAGAACACGTGTGTTCAGAGTTAGGGCTCACATTTGCAAATTAAATTCAATTTTATTTATGGTTTAATTCGAAAGTAAATAAAAATAGTTTGTTGCATTAATCATTAATTTTATGTTAAGTTTAGCCAGGTTTTGTATCATTTTTTAAACTAGCCTTTATGGATATGAGTACAAATTAACGTTTTTGTAATGATACGAAATTTCGCATATTTTATATAGATTCCCTACCAATTGTTGAGAAAGTCCCCTTAACAAGATGGTGTCTTCTATAGGAGTGCTTGTTCGAATGAAATAAGGATTTTGTCATTTGAGCCAATCCATAAGTGTCTTTTGGTTTCGAATATCTTTGTATGTATTCTACACGAATTCTTGGTGACCAAATAGTTTTAATACATGAAGATTAGCCGAGCATTATGAGTTGTTCTAGATCTACATATCTCGTGCGGCTGGGGCGGGTTATTTGTATTCAACCAGGGCAAAATCAACGGGCCAATGAGTGGCGCGCCACAAGGCACAAACCTGATTTGTATGTATAATGTAATATTGAACAAAATTCCTTTTTACTGTTTCCAGTTTAGGGACCGACCGACCAAAAAGTGTTCCAGGTTAGAGCGCTGTGTTTCAGTTCGGTAGCGATGACCTGTATTTTGTTTAGGGATGACGACAATGTGGCGTAGCACTGTGGCATAGATTTGGTGAAGCCATTGTTCAGATAAATCAATTTGTAACTGATGTTTGAATATAGAAAATTAATAAAAACACTGAAAGAGCCGCCGCAAGCTATCATATTCTTGTTTCTGATCCAATTTGATCAATTGATCTTTACCTTCTGGCTTTCAAAGATCCAAATAAAACGCGATTAATGTATGTTTTTGAAGACAGTTCATCTGTTGGGCGAAAAATTATGAACTGTAAATCTTAAAAAAGATAGCCGTCACAAAAGAGTAAAATAGGTCATTTGGAGTTTATGGATAGAAACTTAGAAGTTGCCCTGACTTTGCTGAATCTGTCAGTTTGAATAATATTTGCATGGCGGTAATAAATCCATACGGAAAATGATCGGGGACATGAGAACACACTTTAGGGGGGTTGGGGGGTTTTCTCCCCAGTATAGGCGTGCCTACATTTAGATTAATTATATGTCTATCTAAAGACAAGTATAACCTCAAATAAAAACGCGGATTTAAATTTATTGTTTGGAAACAGTCTTTGTGTTTCGCGAATTATTTATAATGGTATGAACCTAAAGAAGATAGCCGTCAACACAAATAGTAAAAAAGGTTATTTGGTAGTTATGGAATAGAACACTTGAAGTTGCTGAGCTTGCTAGAATAACGTGTCAAGGTTTGATAAATATTATGATGCATATAAATATACTGATAATCGAGGTTGTACTGAATAAACATTTCTGGACTGTTTTCGATCCTCTTGTTTAGCTCCGTTGTAAGTGGGAACGTTTGGTGTCGAACCTTTTTTTCTTATTCGCCCAAATTTCCGATATACTAAGAGACAGGAAACGCTAAAATAAATTGAAGTTATTAATACATTGATAAATCGCAATAAATACTGGAAAATCCTGAAATATTAGGCATGTCAAGACTTGACAAGGTTGCGTTGGTTTGAAACATCTAGCTTATAACCGAGGTATCTTTATATAATAAGTTCATAAATTTATCAAATTGAATTATAGGATCAAGCAAAAATTGTATTATAAATTTTTTTGATCTTTTTTCATATCAATTTAGAACAAACAATAAATTCAAATTTTGGAAAATGTAATTTTTGTGCAAGCACCATAGTTGTTACAAATTTTAATATTAAATAATGGAAAGAAAATTTAATACGAAGGTTTAATATTGAATCCAGTTAAAACGTCAGGTTTTGACACAGAGAATATGAGGTGGGAATTTTCAAAGAACTCTTGGGGGGTAAATAATATATGGAAGAAATAAAATTTTTTGTCACAGTGATCAAAATATAGATTTTTGTTTTTCGTATTAAATTAATATAAGATGCTAAAGTGTTGTTCCCACAGCGACGTTTTTGAATTCGCGCTCAGTGATTAGCTTCCTTGAGTTAATGCGAATGGGGTGTGGAGGCGCGCAAAGTGATAGTCGGGACAGACGAATGTATAGGGCGATAAAACGATTC
>SCLH01000551.1:289942-302663 GCA_004367855.1 Oikopleura vanhoeffeni | reverse complement strand
TCATCACACCATAGCCTCAAAGTGATCCACTTGACGTGTATATTCAATGGAAGTGTGGCCAAAATGTACTGTTTTTTTTTCAAAAATTACTTCAATAAAATTTGAAGAAGTGAAGTGGTCTCTTAGAAGTTTTTAAGAGTTTTTCCATTACACAAAGACAAAAGATACGTGACCTTCAATCAGGAAAGTAAGGTTTGCATTCAAGTAATACAATAGTGATAAATTAGCCGGAAAATTTTGGGCAATAAACACCTAATTCAAGTTGTGAACATAATTAATCTTTTCCAAAAACTGCAATAAAATTCACGCTGCGCACGGCATGGTCATAATTTTTAACAAAAATTTTTGTAAGAATGACTTGTAATTTCGTGGACGATTATTCTCTCTTTTCTGTCGCTACGCATTCTTATGTTATCTTATTTCGGAAGTTTGACTTCTAGACTGCTCTATTTAAAACCGAGGCCAACGTTAAATGCAATAAAGCATAGAATTTGTTGACATTCTTTTAAGGGTCTTCCACGTGATTTAGATTTGAAAAAAAAAACATAGTACAGTAATTTGAAAAATTACGTCAAAAAAATTCCAGGGTCAACTTCAACGTTTTTAAGATTTTTTCCATTACACAAAGTCCGAATAAAATCACGTGACGAAATAATCAAAAATAAGTTTGGAATATGTCTAAATTAAACCTTATTTCTCGAAAAATAAGATCACGGACGTTTTGGAGGATATTATTATGTTCAAAACTCTTGAATTATGGTTTAATTGGCCCAAAAAATTTTCCGCGTAATTTGAACACTATTTGTTATGAACTAAAAACTTATTTCCAATTTGAAGGTCACGTGATCGTTTTTGCTTTGTGTAATCGAGAAAAAGTCTTAAAACTTCTAAGAACCACTTCATTCTTTCAAAAATGATTTAAGGTGTGGGGCACGATAATTGAGATTTCTTAAGAAAACCTTTTTTGATTACCCATTTTGTAGAGAATTTTCACTGAGTTTTGAAAGCTTAGGCATTTTTTTTCAAAAAAAAAAGTAAGTTTGAGATTTTTTGAAAAGGTTTGGACAGTGAAAGGTACAATTCGATCTATAATATTTCACTTTAAAATTTTTGCAAAACCTTTTTCCAAATGGCGAATGGTTTTTTAAAATGCAAGTAGGGGTGGTGTCGGTTTTTTTAAGCCCTTTATAGAATTCATTATGACACATTAATATGGTTATGACTAAAGTTGACAACAAGGAATTCATGGTGGCAATTATTTTTTCAAAACAATCTATAGACAAAATTAGAATTTTCAAAATTCGAATATTTTTGCTTTAAGGGGGTAGGGTCTGCTTTTTGTACTTTCAATCACGCCTCGACATTCTAGGGCATTGTAAAAATTGAGGATAACTTGTTTTAGATCTAGCCTTCGTCTAACGATTCACATTCAAGTCACTTGTTACATCACACTACCAGGTGGTGATCTATTCTAGAGGCACTAAACGTTTTTTTAAATCTATTCTTTTTAGACCCAATACAAGCGTTCAAAATTTACACAAATAGGGAATAAATAGAACAAAAAAAGTGATGCAGAAGGAATTTTTCGGATTTTTGAGTTTTTTTCTTCTAGAATTCTCACTTAAACGCCATTTTGCATTTTTCCACTTCACACTCTATCTTCTTTTAGACCGATATGTTTAGAATGAAGCATTTTTTTCGACTAACGGTAGATAAATATAATGCCCGAAAAGTATGAGAGAGAATTTTTGAATAAAATTCTAGGAATTCTAGAAAATGAATGAAAGTGAACCGAAATGAAAAGTTCGAAAAAAAAGGTTCGTCTGATCGAACAAAGTTACCACCAAATTGAAGCTGACTTTTCATGATCAAAAAGTTGGCTACGCTAATCAATTTTAAACCAATCGCGTTTATTATAGTCATATTTATAGAATTCTAGGATAAATCAAAAATCCGAGACCAACTATTGAACGACAGTATATTTATCTACCTGAGTCAAACAACGGCTTTCTTACTAACATTCGTTCTAAGAAGATAGAGCTTGAAGTTCGAAAAATTGGAAAATCTGGCGTTCAGAAATGATTCTAGAAAATTCAAGAGCAAACTTAAAAAATTGGCTCAAACAATAAGTAACCGTCACTCTTACCGTACTATGTGTAAATTTTCAGACGCTTGTATGTCGGGTCTCAAAAGAAGATAGATTTTGAAAACCTAGAGTCTAGAATACGACTCACCACCTGGTGTGTGATTAAACCAAGGTTTGATGAGATGGTAATCGTTAGACGAAGGCTAGATCTACAAAGCGAGTATCCAGAATTTTACAACTGCCCTAGATTGTTCTGAGGGGATTGAAAGTACAAAAGCAACACTCCCCCTTAACTGAAAACTGCCAAAAAACTTAAATTCAATTTTTTATTTTTTTTATTTCAAAAATTCGAATTTCCACAAAAACTAGAACATTCACAAAGTTGTTCTTGAGACTTTGGAGAGGAAATTGGAAAAAGGCCACCGTTTTAAAGAACCCCTTTTAAATTTAGCCTTGGGTGATTTGAAACAAATTAAAAAAACTCTAAATATTTTCAAGAGGAGAAGCGTTTGCGTGAGGCTCCAAATTCGTGTGTTGAACCATAGAGGCAAAATTTGAAAAAAAGGGCTTACGTTGTGGTGATAAGATTTATATCTAATTCTAAATTGCAAATATCAATAAAAAATGATGGAGAGCTGAATGAGGAGTAGGCTTTAAGTGTTTAAGGACGCTACTAAAAACCATTTCTAGCGTAGTTAAGGTATCCCAATGCTATTGAATAGTCTGCACCTTCTTAAGAGTTTTCTACGTATTGGAAAAAAATTAATTAAATTTCTGAAGCCTAGGTTTCTCAGAAAACTCATTTGAAATGTGGTAAAAAAAGCCCAATTATCGTGCCACTCCTTTAACAATTTTGAAAAAAACATATATTTTTTATCAACTTATTCTTAAATATACGGTCACTGATCATTTTGTAATGAAGAAAAAATCTTAGAGAAAAAGTCTAGAACAAAGTTTTTGTTGATGATTCAAATTTTTTTGCAAAAAATAAGTACTGTAGTAAAAATTTTCGAAAAAAAAACGCACAAAACGTCATTATCCAAATAGTCGATCTACCACTTTAGAATATTATTTTTTACATGATTAAGGGTAACCGACGGGTTTTACTTGATTTTCAAAAGTTTAGTCCTGAGCTACCGCAATTCGTATTGAGTTCAAATTTTTTGGGATTCTAAGGAGAAATTTGTTTGTAAATTTTCAAAAAAATGGTGTCAAAGTTTTTTGTATGACCGACCGGCCGTATGACAACCGTCCAAAAGTATTTTTTCCCATTTTTTAGGGGTAAATTTTATCTAGCTCTGGATATCAAATTTTCTTATTTTTTTTTTCAGTATTAACACTTTAATTTGTGAGCTTAACAGTCGACAAAGCCTGATTTCAAATTTTTATAAGAAAATTTCAAAAATAAATGGTGTTTTTGCACATTTCTGACCCATTCTCATTTCTCATACTTATCGAAAATACAAGTTTTTTAAAGAAAAGCACTCTTTAACGTGTGCAACGAGCGTTACAAGAGTTTTTTATTTTTTTTTCTCATTAGCTTTTAGGCCACTCAATTCGGTAATTTTGAACTTACAGTAATCTGATACAATCCCACCTACGCGAACCTAGCTTTAAAAAGCTTCTTAAAAGACACGCAGTTCGTACCTACTCCTTCATTTTCAATCATTTTTTTAATTTTTTTGTCAGGCCTCGGGAAAGCCTACAAATAATGCCAAAACGCTTTTAATTTAACATTTTTTCAGCGGACAAAAACGCGAAAAAAACAAAAATTAAATTTTGGAATGGTCAGTTTGGAGGCTTAGGCAAAAGCTATCTCCTCCACCAGTTGAGAGATACAGTTTCGACTCATACTGCATCTGAAAGCACAAAACTTGTTTGGCAATAAACTAAAGAGTTTTTTTTTTTGAAATTTGATTCGGCGTCTCTTGGGCCTTGTCAACGTTTTCATTTTGAGCCTAAATTTTTGACAAAATTTAGAAACCAGAAAATGCTTCAAAAATAATTTTCCGTAACTACAAACACTTTTAAGGATTTTGGTGCAATTTTTTAACTCGGTAGCGTCAAAAGAAAAACAAATCAGCGACTTTCAATTTAAATCATAAAATAAATCAATAATTTTAGTTTTCGTTTTTTGGCCGCCGAAAGCAAAATTTTTTAACAAAAGCAATTGCTGTATTTGTTAGCTTCTCCGAGCTCACACACAACAATAATAAAAATGATGATAATTAAAGAAGTAATACGAACTGCGTGTCTTTTTAAGAAGCTTTTTAAAAGCGTTGGTGTGGCGTAGGTGAGATTGTATCAGATTACTGTTAAAATCAAAATACGCGAAGGTTGATTTGTTAGTAACAAGTTTTTGGAATATCACCTTTGCTAGTTTTGGCGGGAATGACCTTGGAAGAGGCTCAAGTCAGCGACACCCACTACCCTTAAGAGTTGATTTTTTACGGTAAACATATTTGGCGTGCCACAATTTTTTTTGCGGTGAGTCACGAAACCGTCCTCAAACTATCTGTTGAAATTTGAAAATCCCTCAAGTCATCTCTGAGAAATAGTACAGTAGCTGCTTTTGATCTAAAACAACTCTCGCTAAAATTATCTCACCTTTCTGAAATTTCAATTATGTTTGTCGAGTGTTAATCTGGCCTTATCATTAAATATCGGCATCCAGTTGTGAACTGATGAAAATATTTTCACTATTTTTGGCCAGATTTATAAATTCTTCTATCGTTATTTCTCCTAAATTTATCTTCGTTTCGTTCTCTTTAAAACTGACTCTGAATTTTAATATTGAATAAAAATCGTATTTATTAAAGTTTAGAAAATTCTTTTAAGCGTTTAAATTCTGGTTGTAATCATAATAAATAAAACTATATTAACTCGAACTGCGCTCGCTCTGATTGCTGATTTGAATGTTTGCGTGCATTCTTTCTGAAAGCAGGTGCCACGCAAGAAACCTCAAACCTACGAGATAATGTCTCCTTCCCGCCAGTACGCGCCAAATTTAAAATTATGCGCTATTCAAATAAGATTATTATAAACGAAAGGTGATGGAATCATATTAAAAGACAGGACAACGCTAAAATAAATTGAAGTTATTAAACATTATAATGCGCATAATAAATTGGAAAATCCTTGAAAAAATTGAGCATGTCAAATTGCAAGTTGGTTGGTTTGAATCTAGCTATAAACCGAGGTCTTTTATATAATAAAAGTTCAATTTATCAATTGAATTATAGATCAACAAAAATGTTAATTATTAATTTTTCTTGATCCATTTTTCATAACAATCTCTAAGAAACAAACATAAATTAAAAAATATTTGGAAAATTAATTTGTGCAAGCACCATATTTTGTTCAATTTAATTATAATAATGAAAGAAAATTTTTAATACGAAAGTTTAGATATTGAGATAGATAACGACAAAGGGCTGGTAACATATAACATATATATATATATATGCATATATATTAATTTTACGATATTTAGCATGAACACTAGGTGTCACAGGACGATTCGACTCAGAAAAAATGTCGAAACTGAGAATTTTCAGTACTCCTATCGTGTTCCTGGTTATTAAAAAAACTTGCTTATGATTTTCAAAATTTAATCCCTGGTGTCTAAAATGACCAATAGAAACGGTCATCAGATAACGCTGTTAACCGGAAGTTGTCATAGAATTTTAAGGCGGCCCTTGAGTTTGTTAAAAAGGTCCGAATGAAGCTCATGCCAAGATTGTCAAAAATCAAAATATCGTTAAAGGCTGGTCGCGTGTGATTTCAAATTGGGAAAATGAAAATTTTCACTTTTTTTGACATTTTTTCGGTATTGTGCTCTTTGTGACCGGAATCGACATGGATTGTTTTGTGCATACAGCTAGTTGGAAAGACAAGACCCAAATAACCACCATGCGAGTTTCAGAGAATCGGATCGATAGACTGTCACGCGCGTATTTCAAATTTAAAAAATGCTATTTTCATTTTTTTTTGACATTTTTTCAAGTATTTGCTCTTTTGTGACGGAAACGACGAGATTCATTTTTGCCATACACCTCAGTTGTAAAGACTGATCAATTGAAACCACCATGCAAAGTTCAGAAAATTTCAGATAGATTTAGGCTGTCGCGCGCTGATTTCAAATTTTAAAAATTGCATTTTTTCCTTTTTCTCGAATGTTTCTAAGTATTTGCTCTCTGAGACACATTTATATATGGAAATACAAAACAAGCCTATTGAGTACTTACGTGGTTAGCAACAAGGAATATGCAACATGAAACTCAAACAAAGTATAATTTTCGTAATTTTTTCATCAGAAATAAAATATTGAATTTTTTTTTAATTTTCATGAAAAAATTGATATGCATGCTATCACATATAGTAGTTGAAAATTATTAGTAATCACCCACCGACTAAAAGAACAACTTCGGATCCAGAAAAATGTTTTTGACTTTCAATTTTCAATGAGAATAAAAAAAAATATGACATTTTTTATTTTTTATAACGAACAGCATTAAATGCATGCAAATAACTCGTTTTTTCAACAAGTGTGTAGCTGTAACAAAGCCCACAAAAACTTATTTCGGAACCAAAAAATGTTTTACTTCTTATATGTTTCATCTGTTCGAGATAAAAGTCTAATTTTCTTGTGAAAAATTCAAAGTTCGAGATATGACAGGCCGCAACATTTGGGAAAAGTTAAAATTATCTCTATTAATTAAATGATAAGATTTCTCACTGAAAATAGGCAAATTCTTTCAAATTTCAGTGATTTCAGATGAAAACATATAAGAGAGTAAACATTTTTTGCGTTCGAAATAAGTTTCTTTCTTTCGTTTGATACTCCATATTGAGTCATTCCGGTCATCTGAAAATCTCGGATTTTGAAAATTTTGGAAAAAATTTGAAAAATTTTTTAAATTTTCAAAAATTTTTTCATTTTTTTATTCAGAAAAAATCATCAGGAATGGTCTCCTAGAATTTTTTATGCTTCTTAAGTCTTTTTCAGCTGATCTCTGTGATCAATTCCCTGTCAGCTTGTTAACAAGAATATAACTAGGCTGGCCGAGGATTTTTTAACTGACTAGAATATGTTGATTATGACGCGAAACCTTTCGCGCCAACACTACTCTCTATTAGCTTGTTTTACACAAATAGTCAGCTAGTCTTTATGATTGAATCTTTGTGGCTTCACTTTGAAAGCTACTTTCTATGAACTTGTTTACTTTGCTAGTCAAGCAACACTCTGTGAGCTACCTGTTGCGAGTCAGACTTTGTGAGCTTCGCTAACTGAGGCTTCTAGATTTTTTGGCCAGTCAAATTTTGCCAAAAAAAAAGAGAGATTATTATATACTTTAGACATCGCGTAGAATCAACAGTTAGCAAGTGTAGGGGGTCCTCAGTTCATCACACAGTTTTTCGCATATAGCTGACAACAAACATGGAAAAGTGATCACTTGAGCAGAGGGTTATTAACAATTTTGATTACATTAGTGTGATATAGAGTAGAGAATTGTTCTTGTTCTACGACGAATTAACTTAGGACCGCATTTTTAAATACGTTTTCTTCCTTCTTTCACTTTCTTCAATTTTCGAACATCTCATTTTTTAGGACAGCGAGCAGTCTTCACATAATGTGAATTCAGCGGATCGGAATTGATTGACTGAAAAACCCGTAGGATTGGTTTAGTCGGAGTTGTATCTACCATGAAATTTCGCCATTACTCGAACACTCATTTCCTGAGGATTTTGGGCCAGTCTACGTTCCAGATTTTGTCCCACTTTGGAACACTGGTAAAAATAAACTTTTTATTTTGCGTATACAATCGAAACAAAATTTCACGAAGGCTAAACTAGACTGAATCAAACAGATCCTCAAACCAAAATCTTAAGCAGTATAAGATTAGATGCCTCATTGTCAAGAGATAAAACATGCTGTGTAAGCCGCAAATTAGTATAACCTTGAGAGAAGCCAACTGCTTTTATCTGCTAGTAATCAACTGGTTTTGTTTTGGTATAGTATTATTTGATATACTGAAATAGAGAAACTGCGAGCTCTTATATAGCGACAGAAAATATACATTATCCTTTTCCGAAACGAGGACTCCATCTCAATAAACGCTTACTATCTCTACAGCGCGTGTTCGAATCCCTGAATCGTTGTCTTAAGTGATTGTCGTTAGTGAGTGCTTGAGTGATTACAGCACCAATAAAATTTAGCGGTTTCTATTCTCAAGACCATGCTTGCCTATAATCATATTCAATATAATTCACTAGACAACATTGTGAGATTCGAACAGCGCTATAGAGAAAGTAAGCGTTTTTGAGATGGAGTTCCGTTCGGAAAGCGATATATTAGACGTTTCCGAGTATTTTAGCGCTTTATAATCATGAGTAGTCAGATTTTTTGTATTTTTTAAGGCGTTGCATCTCATTATGGTTTTTTCACTGAAAAAATGTTATGTTAAGTAAATTGAGAAATTTGTTTTTTTTCTTTGTCCTCATTACCGACGACCAACTCTCAAAGGGGTACTTCGCAGTAACGTACTGGAGCCGGGTTTAAATACTAAACCGGTACTGGTCACTTGAATCTGATTTATCTTGATAAAAACTCAGCCACATAGGGGCTTTCAGGAAATTAATAAGAGCTTGCTATTGTGTGTAAAGTAACCTTTATGCTTGCGGCATAAATGCGCAATTAAGGGGGAACCGAGCGGGTGTACTGATTTTCAAACGTTCACGTTTCCTGAGCTATAACCGCAGTTATCGTATGCACAGCACAAGATATGTTGTGAATTTATATACAATATGTAGTCAAAACAGGCGGGTATACGGGGATGTCCAGAAAAGAGATGAGGTTTTCGCCTCATCTTATTTCTGTGGATAGCGACTGACACCGATCTAACGCTCCTGGGAATCCAAGCTCACAAATTAAGTTGTACTACTGAAAAAAAAAGAAAATGTTGAATATCCAGGACCGGATATCAAAATTTTCTTTCTTTTTTCAGTAAAAATCAATTTGTGAGCTTAACAGCCGTACAAGCCCTGCTTTTCAAATTTCTTGTGTATTTAGAGAAATTTCCAAAATCAAATGGGTGTTTTTGCACATGTTCTTTAAAAAGTGTGCAATAGCGAGCGAGGTATCAAAATAGTTTTTTTTCAATTTTGATTATATATTATGGTTTAGATGCATTCGAAGTTTAGTTTACCCTCAAATTCTCAAAATTAGGGTTTTTCCAAACTTTTTGTTGACAAAAAATCAATAATTTTATTTATCATTTTTTGTCCAGTAAGTGTTGCACAAGTAAAAATAGTTGTAAAAAATAGTCAGATCCAGATGTTAACGATCCCACGGGAAAAGTTAATTACCTGAAAAAAATACTTCGAAAAAAGTTCCATTATTATGGCAAAATTCGGAAAAATTTTTCATCGAAATTCATCTTTTTTAGGTTTTTTATCAGCAAACCGTTTAAACAAAACAAGTTAAGAAGGCAGCAAAAAAGTCACGCTTTTCTATCACTGTCTGGATTCCGCGATAAGAACAGCCCTCCGTTAACTGTTTACCCCGTACGAGGGCCGACAGGTGGGATGAGCGTTGGGATGTACGGAAATGTTCTGAGCATCTTAAGCAAAAGTATTTGGAAATTGTCATTTCCAAGATTAATTCAACAGTGGATCTAATGCAACAAATAGAAGAAAAATATAATATTAATTCCAAGATACAGTGGGCGGGTTAAAGAAATAAAACTTTGAAAATAATACAGTAGTGTTTTTTACTTGGCGAAATCAAAATTGTCATTTGGGTAATAACGCGTCCAATTAAAAAATGATAACTAAGTGGATTTTATTTGAAAGCCAATGCTATAGCCGAATTTCAGGGGTTTGAAAATATAATCCCCCTATTTCCATTTTTTAATTGGCCGTAAAACTAAACTGAATTTTCCATTCGCAGTAAAAAACACTATACTTGTAGAAATTTTGAAAAATTTTGACATTCGAAATTTTTTTTTTTTTATATTTTGGAAGCAAACCAGCCAGAAAAATGACAATGCAACTGAAGAATTAGCTTCCTATCACACTTCTGAGTCTCGAGATACAGCCTCCTCCGGTTTACCCCTAGTCTATAAATTTAATCAATACTTAAAAACTTAAATAGACTCAACTCTGTGGAAATTTTTATGTTTTATTCGGTGCTCTTTGTTCTCTCGAATATGCAATAGACCACCGTCTTTTTAAATAGTTTGTCGTCGAAAATCATTCTTCTCCCTAAGGTTAATTCCGGAATTCACCTAATATGCTTAAAGCTACACAGAACAAGGTAGAAAACTTCTGTATGAAACTTTTCCGTGCAAAATTCGAAATTCTGAAACTCAAATATATGTTTTTTGGAGGATCCATGAGAAAATTCCGAAAATAAAGTGCTTCGATTTTTTCGAAAGTGGAGCTCAAGCACGTTATTTTCGTATTCAAAAAAAAACTTGAAAAAAACGCGAAAAAATTCAACAAAAAATTGATGTTTTGTCCGTATTAACTTTAATAACCCCAATTAATTGTGAGGCATTTCAGCCGTCGCACTCTTTTAGGGTATCTTTGGGGTTGTAAAAATAGCACGGAACTTGCTAGGGAACACTGCAGAAAAGCCATAATTTACTATAAAAAAAAATTTATTCAAAAAAAAGTTCGAAATTTCATTTTTGTAGAATTTTCTAGGTAATGTTTTTGTGTAAAACATGAAACCCAGCTTTTCGACCTAAGAAGAAACTTCAAATATCAAAAGTTTTGTTAAGCAGATTTTTTGATCCAGATGAAACTAACGCTTCAATTTTGATGTACTTTCGACCTAAATCCGTATAACTTTTTTTTCTGAGTTTCTACTCCGGTTTACTAACATGAGATGCTCTAGAATTCAACCAAACATTTTCAAATTATGCCTAGCCTCTAATAAGCAAACATATTTTTTTGCCATCTGTTCCGCAAATTTATACTGTCAATTCTGAAATGTAAGCTAGGATGGAGAATATATTTTAAAGCAACAAAATCTTGAAGATTAGTGCGGTTTTTCGCAGTTTCAGAAAAAACAGTAGTTGAAACATTTTAAAAATATTTCCGTTTTATTACAACATAAGTGTTTTTCCGTGGGTTGATACCAAAGTTGAGTGAAATCGTATGCGAGCTCTAGGAGGAGAATAATTTGAAATTTTTGAATCAGTGTATTTTAAGTAATTCGCTTGCATGGTGGTCCACCAGGGTCGGCAAAAATTATTCTGATTTTTTTTTTTGTAGATTAAGGATAGATCTACCAAAGTGGCGATCTTCCAAAATGTTTCGAAGCAGTTTAGTAGTTCTGGTAAAGTGGAGTACAAAAGTTACATTTATGGCGACGCGCTACCCGCTTAAAGGGCCTTATAACCGCGAGCCAGTATCCCTCAAAGAAAGTTCCCAACGTGATCTTGAATTTTTCAATCATCGCGTCAAAAACCAAGCTAAAAAAGTCAAGGTAAATCGGAGGAGACTGGTTTGTAACTAGCCCTTGGGTCCTTTAAGATCCCAAAAAGGCCAAGTACCATATGATGATAATTGGTTCTATCACACCAACCAGGTCTTGAGCTTGTATTTAGGAATACGCTATGGAGTAGGAAGATTATCTGTGATCCCTAATTTCACAGGGAGCCTTTTTTTAGATCTTTAGTCTAGATAATATTCTAGAGGTCTGATATTCACGCCGATTTTATCTATTTTTATTTTTTATCGCTATCGTTCTTTTAGTTGATTTATCAGAATATCGTATTTCATTTCGTGCATTGCGTAAACAAATAGAAAATTACAGCGCTCTGTGATTACGATATTATATTTTTAATTTGACTTTAATCCAGGAACCGGAAATGTTAAGTATTACGAAAACAAATCTGATTAACCAAGCAATACCACCAAAAGAAAGCGTGTGATTTCCACTCATAAAATGGCAAACACCGTTTGCAAAAATAAAATCGCGAGAAACGCACAGGTCAAATTTAGGGGCCTCAATTAATAACCATTTTCGCATATATAGAATGAAAGACACATAAATATGTTGTAAAGGTTATTACCACATTATCACATATTTATGATATAAGTATAACTTCTGTATTACGAAGAAATAATAACTCGACCATTTTAAATCAGTTTTTCTTCCTTTCTTTCACTTTCTTCAATTTCGAACAATCTTCCATCTTTTTTAGACAAGCGAGCAGTCGTTCTCCATAATTGAATTTCAGAGCGGATCGGGCATTGATTGAACGAAAACCCTAGGACTTGTTTACGTTCTGTATTCTAAGCCATAAAATTCGCCATTACTCTGAACACTTCATTTCCTAGGATTTTGGTCCGTCTAGTCCAAGATTTGTCCACTTTGTCCAGGCCGCATGCTACTTTAAAATGAAGTTCCGTAATTTTCATAAAGTCCGCAAAAGTGGTTTTGGCATTTTTCCACGTTATGTACAAGACACCAGGCGTCGTTTATGTGAACAGTGTTTGGCATGTTCCACGTAGTTATGAACAGTGTAAAGCGATCGTAGGAATTGCAAAACAAAATGCTCAAAAATTCGTTGAAATCGGAAATGATAATTATTTTGATAATTTTTAAGAAATTCCATTGGC
>SCLH01000551.1:228993-240415 GCA_004367855.1 Oikopleura vanhoeffeni | reverse complement strand
GAGCTTGTTTAGGTGACAGTTGAATACAAGTTGTATCATACAACGCTATTTTTTGACTATTTTCGTGACCTAGTGGTCCTGAAAATTATGCTGTATTTTTTCAGAAAAAAACATACTAAATTCAAAGCATCTTAATTTACCTCGGTTCTTTTTTCTGTTCAACTTTCGGTTTTCTCCCTCGTTTTGAGCGTACTCTGACCAATTTATGCGGCTCAATTTTTGCCTCGGTTTCAAACGGAGAATCATGAGCATCATCAACATCCTCAATTTCATCACCGTTATCTACTTCTTCATCATCATCCACATCACTAGATTTTTTTTTATTTGAAAAATGAAATAAATTGGCAAGATTCAAAAAAATAATTTTACTTTAAAGGGTTTTTTGTTTTGAAAAATCGTGAGCAATTGGTTCAGAATGAACATCTCCTTCTTGACATAATTATAATTATGCTTGAAAAAAATCGACATTTCGAGAAAAAATACAAAATTAAAAATTTAGGTGATTTTTAGGAAAAAACTAAAAACTGCTCCAAAATAGTTAAAATCGGACGTGCTCAAATTCTGCCGTATCTTATGACCTGCTCAAATAGTCAATTTAAAATTTTGACTGGTATTCCAACTGGTAAAATCCCCCAAATTTGTTTTTCCGTTTTTTTCGCAATGTAATTTGGTCCTAGATTTTTTTTCGCTTTATAGGTGAAAAGCGTCATTTAAATTATAAATTTTTGAACGGTGCGCTGCCTACTTATCACCTCTGAGAAAGTCAAATTAAAAACATAATTGCGTAAAAGTTTTCCTATGCTTATGTGCCTTGTTCTCAAAATCGTATTTTATAGATTTTGAAAGTGACAATTATGCTTTATTTTGTAAAGAAAAATCACTAAAGTCAAAGTACCGTAATTTACCTCGGTTCTTTTTTCTCTTCAACTTTTGGTTTTCTCCCTCTTTTTGACCGAACTCTGACCAATTTATGTGGTTCAATTTTTTCCTCGGTTTCAAAGGGAGAATCATGGGCATCATCACCATCCTCAATTTCTTCTTCATCCGAGGGTATTTTCCAACCGTCGATTTCATCTGGGAGTTGTTCAGTCACCAATTCCTTTTTAATTTTATTACTCCAAATTCGAACACTTCTGCGTTGATTCAAGTCTTCAGTGTCGTCATCATCAGTCAGCAAAACTTCGGCTTTTTCCTGTTCTTCCGGTTCGATTTCCTCTTGATCAAGATTTTCAGGGTCTATTTTTAGGGATGGACACTGGGACCTACGTGTTTGCAAAATTTAAACGTTTTGATTGGCGGAAAGTAAATTGTGCTTAAATCAAGAATGGAAGCAAAAATGTGACATGCTGTACATCGTTTATAATCACAAAACGGCCAAAATTTTGCCAAAACATGCTTAATTGTGAAATATTCGTTTATCTTTAAGAAAAACGGTCAATTTTCTTTATTTTCAAACACCATAACAATGTAGCGGGTATTAACATTTTTTCACAGTGACAAATCCAAACATGTTTTTATAGACAAACACTACAGTAATAATTCAAATTAGCCTCATTGACAAACATGACAGTAGCTACAATCAGTGTAAATTTATTCATTTTTAAAATAAGTGTGAATCCATAGCTATTTCAGAGACGATTTCAGGATTTTTACGCTGCTTTGCTTTTCGGCCACGCTTGGATTTTATAGGAACTTCAGATTCTTCCGATGAGCGTTTTCTGGCTAAAAATAGATTTGGCGGTGGAATTATTTCCTCCATTTCTGACTCTAATTCTTCAAAATTGTCAAAAGTGAAAATTCTCTCTCCGACATCATTTTCAACATTCATTTTATCGTCTGTTTCTGTATTTTCCACCCGCTCAAATAAGGGGGTTTCCGTAGGTAAATGTACTTCAATATCGTTGTAATAAGTAGGCATGGGCGAAGGTCTATGGTAGTTTTTAATTTAGATCGGACCATTTTGTGACATAGATTTAGAACAAACGGTGATGACAACCTATTTTTTTTCTTTGAGGCTTTGTATCTTATATAGTATATCTAGCGTACATGGAAGATATTTTTTTGAAATTCAGATTATTTTGCGAATTTTGAGGGTTTTTTCGAACTAGAGAATTTCAACAGAAGATTATAAAACTGATTCCTAAAAAGAACTAAATCAATATTTCTCATGCGTTTCGGTAACGTTTTCGACTTATTTAATCATTTTCAACCATTATTAGATAATAAAGATATTTAAAATCAATATTTAGTCATAAGCATGGTTTTCTAAGGAGTATTGTTACCCTAGTAGGCCACATTTGTTTTTAAACTTGCACGAAAAAGCTGAAAAACTTATATTCGTGAAATTGGCCTAGTGAAACCGTACAGATGCAAAAACGAAAATCAACCTATTTTAACAAATCATTTAAATATTTCGAACTTTTTTAGTAATAGAAAGATAACATGTAACTTGTATATAATTTCTGACCATTAAAAGAACCTCTATGAAGATACCTTCCATGTAGGCTAAAAGTACTCTTTAGATACGAATCTCCAAAGAAAAAATGTAGATTGTCATTACCGTTTGTTCTGAATCTATGGCACAAAATGTTCCGATCTAAATTAAAAACTACCTATGCACAATTGAAATGCTGAGCATATATTTTGTAATATTTCCCGGGTTGTTTGCGGACCAAAACCACCTGGTTGCTTGGTACCCATCGGGACAAAGGGCTTTTTTGAGCCTTTGATTAGTTTCAGGGTGAATATTACCAATAGAATTAATGGCCAAGCCACCTTGCACGATATAGACGTCTTCAGGGGAGATCCCACGAGCCCATTTTGATTTCCAATGGTGGGCTGAAAATACGCTTTACAAGGGCGAAATTTTAAACAAAAAATATTAACAACACAATAAGGAGAAACATTTTTTCGTCAAAATCTTATAAAGACAAAAATTCGTTTTTCGTCATATTCGGAATTATCTTTCTACACAAGGTTAATTTATATAAGTTTTCAATTCAAAAATTGTTTTTTCAACGTTTCGGTTTATTCCATTTTCAAGGTTAATTTGAGCTTCAGCAGCTTTGTTTCACAGCAACATAAATTAGGACGGAAAAAAAAAAGTTTGACAAAAAAATTCTGCCGAAAAAATATTTCCCCAAATTAATAGATTAAAATTACTACAGCATTGTACCACATGGATTTTGGTCAAGCGGATGTAAGCAGCGATTAAGTCGAGCAACTTATTCGCGCCATATGCGAAATATCCGACTAGAAATGCGGGCAACGTAGTGTAGTTGGTTAACACGCTAGAATCATGACGATAGAGCCCCGGGTTCGATCCCCGGCTTGTCTTTCCACCATTTTCAGGAATAATGATACCTTACACGGACATACTTCGGAGTACCGTTTTGTCTGTTCTAGCTTTATGGTCGGAAATTATGATTGGAAATTCCCGTTTTGTCCGCTCAGACTTACGTTTTTCGGACTTTAGGTAAAAATGCGTAGGTTACGCCCGCTCAACTTGTGTCCGCTAGGCCAAAACCCAGTAACATTGTTGATTTTTTTCCCAATGCGATCGCCTGCGCATTTTAATAGCAAAAGATTCAGGAAACTATTGCCATTTCGTTAATTGTCAAGGTTCGAACATATATTTTGAAATGCCATTCGGTAAGTTTTTTTAAAAGGGTATTTATTTCGGTGAGATTGGTACTGGTGTTTACAGTCATTTTGAAATTTTTGGCCATAAATTATGGCCCATAATATAAATTTTAAAATTACTTGACGTATCACTGCAGAGCTGGTTTTTCGATTACCTATTTCAAACCGTTAACTTTTGGTAAATGGCCGGTAAAAACCGGAAAAACAGTGTCATGTTTTTTTCAAAATAAAATCGTCTGTGCCAGTTTCGAGCTATCTCACCGAATACCCTTCTCAAAAACAAACCAAAAATAAAATAAATATTTTACCTTGATCATTGTGATCTGGTCTAGCTCTTCCTCTCCTTATATACGAATTTTCAATTTCATTAAAGACAGCTTCTGCTGTCAGTTTCTTTTGCTTAATATATTTTTTCTTTGGTTTTTTTACCCCCTCGGCGCCAATTTCATCAAACTCATCTGAAGGTAAAAATTCCTCCTGATCCCCTTCACTAAACTCGGCGTCGTCTATGCCATCATTTTGGGGAATAAAATTTTGCTGGAGATTCTGTACATTTTGAGTCGTAGTTTGCGTAGGTTTAACGGCGGAATTGATACTACTAGTAGAGCCAGGACTGCCCATATGCTGTAATGGCGGTGGCATATTTTGCCTTTGCTGTAAGGGCGGTGGCATATTTTGCCTTTGGAGGGTATTCGAGGTATTTGGAGAAATTTGTAACTTTGGTGGTGCTGGAACTAGGACTGGTGGTGTACGATTGAACTGGGTGACACATGTTAGCGTATTGCTAGGAGGTGATAATGAGAGCATATTTCGGCTATTAGTAGGGATATTTAAAATATCATATTTTATATAAATAATTTTTTACACAACTTATTATTTTTATAAATAAATGGCTTTAGGTAACTTTTTTTTAGCAGCGATAGATTTGCCTATGCCACAATGGACGAACCGTATTAGATATCACAAACGGTTTCTTGCATTAAACCGGAAGCTAAAAAATATGCGAAGAAATTGTTTTTAAAAATTTTTGCTCCACCAATTTACCGGTAATTCACGGTTTGAACCGATGATTTTTCTAACACTGGAAAAAAATTTTCAACAAAAAAATTAATGCAAACGTTTAAGTCAGTTTTAAAAAAATATTTTTGGTGGAGCAAAAAATTTCCCAGCATTTTGTTTTTAGTTTGATGCAAATAAGCGTTTCGTGATATCTCATGCGGTTCGTCCGTGGTGACACATTCAAATCTGTCGCTGCTAAAAAAGTTACCTAATCCAAAAAGCCCTGTCAGACTAAATTTTCATCAATTCCACCGGTTAATACTTAAGGGGGTTCTATAGGCAGCCCATATCTTTTGTACTGAAAATTATTTTGACTGGATTTNAATAAATTTTCAAATCGTACTCCTGGGAGTTAAAAAATGAAATCGTAAAATCAGGCAAAACAGTTTTGTTAACAATTATTACGAAAAACTATAGTGCACGGAAAAATAGTTTGCCATTTAGCATGAAAAAAAAATACAACTTTCCGTGGCCAAAATAGCAAAAAACAGTCCTTTTCGCCAGCTTTGTGACCTTTTTAGTGAGAAAATTAAAAAAAGGGCAAAACAGTTTTTTCCGCCTTTGAATTTCGCAGATAATGTCAAATTTTGAAACATTTCCTAAATAGGATGAAAAAAAAATACAGCTTTTTCGAGAAATTTTTTGCTCCTGGTTAACCTCATTTACCGGTTGGTTCAACATGCTATCTCCAAAATATGATTCAAAACGTCATCCAGAGATTACGAACTAACTTATCAGAATGTTTTATTCACTTCCTATGTCTATGCCGAGAGAAATAAGCAATTCAAAAAGTCCATTTTGCCTATAGAACCCCCTTTAAGTAAAGGGAGCGAACCGGGCTAAAATCTAACTTTTGAACTGAAATTAAGCGAAAAATTATGGGGTTCCAAATAGAAAATGTAACATAGTGTTTCCACCTACGCATTTCTATAAAAATTTATAAAAAAAAGGTTTGAACAATTTTTATTATTATTAAATAATCATTATTTACAGTGTTAATTAAAATTTTTGATCATAATTTCAATATACACTACTAGCATATTGTACAGTATGTTTCTTTTTTAGTCCCGAAATTGAAACTTTCTGCAAAATAAATTTCCGCAAATAAAAATGGCAACTAGGCGCATTTTATTGGTAAACTCTCGGTATCTTCGATAGCTGGGCTTTCAAAATATAAAACACCTAGTTACCATATTTTATTGGCGGAAATTTCTTCCACAGCAAATGCCATTTCGGGACTAAAAAAGAAACATACTGTATATTATTATGTCATATTATAATCTCAAAAAAATTATCGAAATTTTCATATTTCAACTACCAGTGACGGCTTCAGGAGTTCGACAAAAAATCTTACTTTCCACACCATTTTTTGACGGAGTCGATTTTAGCTGAAATCTGCTCTAAATATCCCTAGCTATTATTATCATCTTCAGGAAATAGAGTTTCAATTAGTTGCGAAAGTTTGCCTTCGCCAAATGATGCAAATTCGGGCTGCTTTGATAGTATACTGTTCGTCAGTTTTGTAGTGTGGCTACTGTACTTTGTTGGCACAGAGGGTGAGGAGAGGAGGGCTTTTAAACGAGGCATTTCTGTAGCTGGGCTTTCATTCTTAGCGGTAACTGGGTAGGACATTAATTGGTCGAATGCGTTGGGCTTTCCTAGTAACGAGATAAAATTTTTGGCAAAACTGTCGGTTTTTGCATATATGCAATATTATATACCCTATACNTTTTTTTGCTAAATATTGTTTTAATTATGTTTAAATTAGAGGCTATAATTTATAGCTCTTGAAAAAATATTACGATTTTGAAATTGCCTATGTTCAAGGTTAAATGTTTTTTTCTACTGAACGTTATATTTTCAAGGGCTACAACTTAAACATTATTTTTAAAATGTTTAGCAAAAAAAAGTTTTGCCGTTCCTACCTTAATTTACACTATTGTGCAGGGGAGGCCAAATATCGCCGAAAGTTTTTTCTCAAAAAAAATCGGCGATATGGGGACAGAAATGAATTTTTTTCATTAAAATGTGAAAAACGCTTGGGCGTTCGAAATGACTTCATAATTTAAAAAGTTTTTCAATTTAACAAGGAGTTTTACAATAGGTTCAAATGAAGTAAAATACCAAAATGTTCAGAATTACGTACTTCACCAATCGCAATCAAATACAAATTCAAAAAAGTAGATTTGGAAAATTCAATCTTGAAATATGACGTCATTCATGACGCACTCTAAGTAATTTGCAATAAAAACTCCCGACGCCCACGCAATTTCGGCGATATGGGCACTGGCAGGAATTTAACTAAAAGTTGTGGATTGGGTAGGTTTTTTCGGCGACATTGGGCCGGCGATATGACACCTCCCCTGTATATAACTTATATTTAATTTTCCCTCAAATTTTAGAAATGATAAATTCGCAACCTTTCAAGCTACGTCTCACTGCACAGCGGGATTTTACTATTATCGTTTTTTACCGTTAATTTTTGAGAGTTATTCTTCGAGAAACTATGAATTTCTGGTTAAAACAGTAGAATGCAGCTTGATAAGTTATACTATTGGCAATAGTCTATTGCCCAAAATTTAAAAATATCATATGTACCAGTTCTAAACTATCTCATTGGCCATTTGGAGACTTTTTTTATATAAGAGACCTTCGCTAAAAACGAATTCCATAAAACCTGATTTTCTGAAAATCTGATGAAGAATGCAAAAGTTAATGGCAATGAATATGTTGTCTGAAATTTTATCTCATGCCTGTTTTTGGAGACGTTATTGGTGACTTAGTAGGAGATATATACTCATTTTTTATCAGGGTACTTTGTGCAGCTCTTTCGAAGCTTGCTGGTTTTCCCGAAGTTTTTATAAGTACATTTTCAGGAGTTGGCTTTTCTGGTGAAATATGCTCAGTTTTCATCTGCTCTAATTTTTGTATTTCAGTTTCCGAGCTAATTTTTCGATTTGCCAATGCTTTCGCTTCAGCCTCTTTTTTCTTCATTTCATTTCTTGGTTTATGCTTCCCACAGAAACAGTTGTATTTATCTATTACAAGCCACCCGACAATTTTTGCACAGAAAAAATGCATTACTTTATTACAACCAGTAGATTGACATTTTGCTGCGATACAAGACCTAGAGGGAAGAATACTTTAAACAAGATAAAAAATTTCTCCATACCTTCGCACCTTTTTTTTAAATACACAATTTAAATAAAAATACTTATTATACTTTTAAGTTATTATACTTTATAAGTAATAAATTGCCGTTTTTTGTTCAATTCTGACAGTTGTCAAATGTGTCTATAAGCACAAGCTAAATTTTGTGGCTTTGTCCATGTGAAAACATGGCCCTATAATAAAAAGCGACATGCAAAATGCTCTACGAAGCCAATTTTCTGTTTAACACATTACTGTGGTATTTGTCTAAGCGGTCGTTTTTACAAATTTGCAAATCGTCCACTTAGACGCACGAAAATTTTCAAATTTGAAAAAATGCGTAGGACAAAAAAACGCAAAAAGACACTAAAACGTCCGCCTAGATGAATACGACAGTATATTATTTTCTGAGGATTTCCATTTATTCAGAAAAATATATGCTTCGAACATCACCAGCCTTCAGTTCCAGGTAAAATAGCGCATAAACGAACAAAAAAAATTATCAATATTAATATACGGTCTAATATTATGGTTTTTGAAAACAAAAATGATCGTCGGAAAATTTACTCTCATACATTTTAAACGGTTTCGAAAATGGCAAATAATCTAAAAATTACTGATGTTTTGTACATATATACTCAGTCCTTATAGACACATTTGACAGTATTAAAAATTATGTGGATTGATTTTTAAAAACTTAAATAACCTAATGGTGTAGCCACAATGTTTGCAACTTTGATCCTCTTTTGGAGCATGGGAGCCAAGTCCTTGTCCAAGTCCACGTATCAAGCCAGAATAATTACCGCGACAGGACACACGAATTCCGGCCCACATAACACACGCCGCGTGGCACCAGTCATCCTGACCCAAGTAAATCAATCGACTATATCTGGGCTTAGCATGACAAAGGCAACAAGAGGGTGAACGGTAAAGTCCGGTTATATATTTCTAAATATTAAAAGTTCAAAAATATTACAGGCGAGATTTAAGTTTAACAAAGTGGACAAGGGGTTTTCAATTGCAAAGCGCGCTGTGATTGGCTAACTTCAAAGTAAGTCGAGCATTTCATTGGCCGAAAAAACCAATGTCCACAAAAAGAAAACTAGTAGCCTTATTACCGAGAAAACGGTTAGTGGATTNACTTTTTAACCCAAACCCATTCTAACAAACTGTACGTTTAAACGCACTCTACTGTACTTTTTTTATAATTTTGTAAAATGACTCTTTTCTATACATGTAGTTTTTAAGATGACCTCCATTTTATAATTGTTCAATGCTAAATGAAAGCATTTTCGCCCGCTTTAAAAATCATTTTACAGAATTATAAAAATTGAAACATTTTCAACATTATAAAGTTATGTTTCCGTTCCTCATTATGCTTTCGACTCTAAGAGGATCACACAAATAAATAATGATACTCATTAAATTTATTTATTGTATTTATATTCTACCCACATTAAGAATCTTAATTAATTGGTCCCCGGAACCAACATATGTAGTGATTTTGAACATGGGTCATTTTAAAAATAAAATTCAAAGTGGCCACATTTTACTTAAAAGTAAAATAATTAAAATTTAGTTTGCTTACCTTTAAATTGTAGAAGGTCACTGGATAGTTGGGTACAACAAGAAGAAATTGATGATTGGCAGCTTTTACATGAGTATTGTGGTTGGCAGTGTGGAAATAGATAGGAATCACAATTATAACACTTTTCAGCTGGAACTGAAGGATGGTTAAGCCGAAGACAATCGGTACATGTCCAACCCGATCCACGATATTCGGAGCGAAGCTTAAAAATGATACATAATGGTGTATTATTTAAAAAGATGCCAAATTACTACCGACCCCAAAAAGTTGTCATTTAAATTGCATTATTTTCGAGTTAAATCCGAACTTATACTCTTTTTGATATTTCAAAAACCAGAATAATTCGAGGAGATCTATGAAAATATATAAAAAAAAGCTCGGTTTGAAAAGATTTTCTGCGGTTTTGCCTTTTGGGACTTTCATAAATATAAGCGGAAGTTCAGAAAGACGCCTCCAAAAACTTGTATCAATTACTGGTTATGGAACCAGGACAGTATTAGAATAAATCATTTTACAAAAAAAAATCAAAAGAAAATTAGAATTTAATTCTTACCTGTGGATCGACACATCGTCGATGAATAATTCGCCAACATTGAAGACATTTGAAAATTTGGTTCGATACGATTGCATAAGAACATGAAATGCAAGTTTGCCTACAATCCAAGCAAAGCCATCGATAAAAACGGTTTTGTCTAGCTGCAGGGAAACCATGTGCACACTAAATAGTTAACGATGATTTTCGAAAATTTCTGGTTACCGGAAAAAAATTAATTAAGTAATATGACGCCAATGGTCTGAAAATAAAAAAATGATAAATAATTCTTTCCGATGCATTCTTTTAAACAAAACATGTTTTCTGGCATTATCACCAAACCAAACTTTGGTTTTATTTAAAAATAATCAAGTTTTTTTAAATCCGCAAATGGCCAGTGAGATATTTTCAGCTAAAATATAACTCTTCAGGCTACGTGCCACTGCAGAGCCGGTTTTTTTCGATTTCCATTTTTAACCTGAAATTATCTGTTTCTGTTAAAAACGTAAAAATTACCGGTGAAACGGAAATCCGGCCCTGCAGTGGCACAAAGATAGAAATATTATTATGTGGCCCAAAATCTCAAGAAGCTCGTATGTTCCATTGCCGATCTCACCGACTATTTCGAGGATTTTCAAAGCGAAACCTAGGTTATTTTAAATATGGGGAAAATAACCAGATATGATTCAAGAAAAAAAATGAATATTTGTTTTTAATTTCAGAAATGCAAGAAATTTGTCTTCCAATTGATGTGCGAATGGATACCGTAATCTTCATTTCCTCATTTAACCCCGTTGGTGTCATATTACAAAATTTGACCTTACTAAATATTCTACTCACGTCATAGTGATACGGTTCCGCACAGCCCGAGCACCATATCAAGGGGTCGTTATCGACACCAGAACATGAAATACAAATAGGTCCGGGGTACACAGGGTCCATGAGATCCTCATCTTCTGAACTTGACTCAACACGCGGTTTGATAGGTTTGGTTATAACGATTGGAGTTGGCGCGTCTTCAAAGTATTTATAAGTGCGAAGAGAAATGTTTTGAACGAATTCATTCTCAACAGTATTGGCTTTAGGTCGCTGAAAAATTTCATTAATGTATTTTTTTGTCACGGAATTATATTCGTAAATCAGGGTCACTTTAAAAAATGCAAATTACAGTCCTGTTTGTCTAGGGGACAACCTTATTAAATTGTGTGGAAATTAGCACCAAGATGCTGATATGGTTTTGTTTTTGAGATTTTTTTGTGATTTATTAGGTGGGCGAGAATAAAATACTTGAGGGGGTTCTATATGTCAATTGTTGTAATTGCTGGGTAAATATCACTACTTTTTAACGGTCTCTAATTTTTGTTTGGAATGTTCAAACGTAAAAAGGGAAAACAATCACTGAAATGAAAAGCCGTCTATGCGAATTATCCAAATTTTTCAGAGAAAGAAAG
>SCLH01000551.1:146845-157556 GCA_004367855.1 Oikopleura vanhoeffeni | reverse complement strand
AAATTGCGATTAAAGGCCATCTGGCCACGAGTGTCCAGATGGCCACTACGGGAGTTAAGGAAGTTCAAAACTAAAAATGGCTATCGATTTTAAAGCCTATAAATTATAGCCTATAAATCAAACGTTTTTTTGATTTTTAGCCACCTTTCTGGGCATAATTAACCCATGGTTCGTTATATATGTGCAAGAGTTAGTTAACCTCGCGGATTCTTCTCATGATGTAAACGATCATATACATTTTATCTTTTTTTTCAAAATCTAATAGTTCAAAACTTGAACTTCAAGTTCAAAAGATTTTATTTCGAATTCTGTACGAAAAATATCTTTATGATTAAAAAGTGTAAGATTAAAATCAATTATTTCAAATAATGGTGATCGTTATTCAGCTAAAACTTCTTGTGGATTATTCCATTTAACCCACATACTCAGTTTGCTACATTCGGTACTTGATATTAAAAAATTATAAGATCAACTCGAGTTATCTACAGTCCCTAACCCCTTGAAATGCAAAAAAAATTCAAAAAAAGTAGGCATTTCAAGGGGGCAAAGGGGATTATGCGCATTTCAAGAAGGGCATGCCTGTTTCTGGAGAAAAATTGTTTTTTTCTTGATATCTTTATGTTTTTTCGATTTTTTGAACAATTCTACACAAAATACGAATTGTGGTTTGCTGGCAATTCAGGTTTCAAAGACTTAATATAACCGAGTATCTGTAAAAATATAAAAAAACACTTTGCATAGGGATCCCATTTTCAACTAAACTCGATATAAGATTTTTTGAAAAACGATATTAATTAACTTCAGACATTTTCGGTTGTACTCCGCTAAAAAGTGGGTAAATCATTCTGCACATTAAAAAATGCTAAATATCAAAGTTTTTTTCCATAAAAAATGGAGAAAAACAGCTTTTTTGGGGAAAAAATTGACCTTCATTGGCGTTTAATTATTAAAAAATGTTCTGACTATCAAAAGAGATGACGCCGAGTACAACGGAAATTTTTTGCAAAAATAAATTTAAAAAATTGAGTGCCAAATGGCACAAACCGGCGTTACAAAAAAGTGTTGTAAATTTCATCAATAGTTTAGAAATGATATTCGCTTGACCCTTACACCAACTTACCATTTATGGAAACCCCTTGTAATGGAAACCCACCACCCTTTAATGGAAACCCATTATCATTTTTGAAAAACAAGGAATAATCATTTGTGGAAACCATTTTTGAAAAACAAGGAATAATCATTTGTGGAAACCATTTTTGAAAAACAAGGCATGTTTGAGAAAAAAAATCTGTTTTTGTGATGCTAATTTGCTCAAAATATTCCAAATATTTTTTGTGGGTTTTCGAATATAATTGTTCCCTGAACATGTAGTTTGAAAAAAATCTAAAAAATTTCACAATTTTTGGCTGAAAACAACTTTTCAAATTTTGCCCAAAATTACCCTGTAATGGAAACCCATCACCCAGGGTGATTCACCCTTTAATGGAAACCATTTTTTCCGCGAAAGTGGGTTTCCATAAATGGTAAGTTGGTGTACATCGTTTGACATACGGAAACCAAATAGATACCAGCAAATTTAAATAGTGATTCGGCCTGATGTTTTATGGAGAATTAAAAAACTACTAATAAAAATGTCGGACTTGATTTGCGGAAAATTTTCTAAAGAAGTCGACAAAAAATGGCAAATAAAAATTTTATGATTTTTCAAACACCGGTAAGAAAATATGTAGGCATCTATGAAAAAAACAATATTTTATGAGCAGTTATTTTTTTATTAAATGGTAGAGAACATACATTTTACATAAGAATACAATATGATTTACTTTCAGCTTTTACATCTTTGCTGCTTTCTTCCTTTGTTTTTTTCTCTTGAATTGGAATATCCGGCTCACCACCTTTTCGTTTTCTTAATTATTTTGATGTCATTATAATATTATTTGAAAAAGGCTTAGTTAACTTTTTTTTAGGCAGGTATTAACAAACTAGGTATTAACAAACGGCTTTGTGTTTTGTATAGCCAACCAAACTTTAACCTCAGAATTTTTTTTTCGATTTTCAAGCTCCACCGGTTTACCCGGTAATCCGGGACAAACGCGTTATTCTCTGCCATCTCTTGAGAGGTAAAAAAAGTGCTTTTACTCCACCAATTGGTGTCGGTGTCAATAAATATTTCCAACAGTGTCCTCATACAAATGCTGGTAAAAATTGTCCTGTGGCAATACAGACGGGATATTTACTGGAGGAAGGGGGGGCGTGCCTAAAAAAAAGTTACCTTAGTGATTACGCTCCAATCAACTTTGGAGCTCCCAATATCAAGCACCCTTGCCTATTATCATACCAAATACAATCATTAGTGGGATTCGAACACGCGCTATAGAGATTACTCTCATTTTCAAGATTCACTTTGGTCGGAAAAAGGATATATTTTTTCAATTCCTCTTTCAAAATCTTATAATAAATCTCAAATGTTTTTTTTGAAAACAAAATTGATTCGAACTTATTGTTAGATTGTTTTTCGAAATATTTGTGGTAGCCGAAATGTACATGATTGGGACACTCTATTTACTACTGAGAGCCACTTTGGTTGGGAAAAGGATATGGTATATCACCGTATATGTATTATTCATGGGCGCATAGTGTTTTTGAACACAGTTCTCGGAAAATCTTGATCCAAAAATACCTGTTGTCTCCAGAGTCTGGAATAATTTCATGGTATTCAGAATCTTTTTCTTGGAGTTCAGGAGATTCACCATTTGTTTTTTCTTGGGGCCCAAGTGTAGGGTTTTCAGGAGATGTAGTCGTACCCGATGATTGTACTTGCAAATTTTGATTTTTTGGAACGGGATTTAGTATTTTTATTTTCACTGAAAATTCCTTTTGAGGACTCAGTTTTATTTTACCATTGCCGCCGTGGTACGCATAGTATGACTTTTTAGATTTCCAATCTTTTATTTCTAAAATAATTTTTAAGCCTGGATTTCCCATCAAATTTTGCCAAAGTTTAAGATGCTGCGTAGAACCATAATTAAAAAAACAAGATTTATTGGCTTTCATTATTGATCTCGCTGAAAAGCTCCAAAAAACCAAAGATTTTTTACGAACTATACAGTAGTTAATACGTTTATGTGTACAGCTAAGGTAGCTTTTTTAAGCGCTTTGTTTCAAGAAAAACAATTTTTGTATAAGCATCAGGGTAACTTTGCCACTTTTCTGCTGAATACCGGTAGAGCTCGAAAACGAAAAAACATTTCAGCGGTTAATATTTTGTCAGCTATACATTGAAAAAACCGTTTCTCCATATCTACCACGGTTTTTGCTGGAGAGAGGGATCACCTACAGCATGTCACATTTTTGATCCAATTCTTAGTTGTTGCAAAAGCTAACCTCCACCAATCATACCGTTTAAATTTGGCAAACACCTACGTCTTTACCAAATTTAAACGCTTTGATTGGCGGAGGTTAGCTTCTGCAAAAACTAAGAATGAGAGCAAAAATGTGACATGCTGTAAAAAATTTAGCATAACTGTGGAAGCCAATTTTTCCCGGTTAATCCGATCGCAAGTTGCGATTCGCAACAACGAAAGTGTGAAATTTTTTATCAGCGCCTGAATCTTGCGACCTACTAACTATTGATTAGAAATTCTTGCCATTGATAAGAAATACCATTATGGCCAATAATTTATGGCTACACCTTAAATTTTGATAAAATGATATCTATTACACGGGGCCTCCTGGAGATTATTAGCTATTCCGGCCTTTTTATAAAACCATTTTGCCTAAAAAATATCAAGAAGACCTCGTAATTGATATGAAATATGCGATTTCTTTCTAAACATACCGAATGAAATAATTGTATTTTTATATTCTATTTCTGTTTGCATCTGAATTCTATCTGTGAGCAAACGGCAGAGGGTATCGTTTATATCTTTTATAATTAAATTTTTTGTTTGAATATCATCATATGCATTATGTCCAGTTTTAGAACCCTTTTCACGGAGTAAAAAACGAGAAAACGCTACGTACCTTAGTTATACAGTGGACTTTTGGCGTTTTTCAAAACTATTCTCATGTGCATAGTTTCCTTATTTGGTAGTAAGCGAATTGGCCGCGCTCCAATTGGTCGACCAATGAGGGGATTTGAAATTGAGTAGGTAAAATTTTTGACGAATTACTCGAGTGATAAGAGTTTTCGTAATTCGGGCGTTGGCGAAATTCAAACTGGTCGCGGACAAAGCTGAAAGTCCATTGTTTTACAAAACTAAGGCTATTACAAATATTATACATCGTTATTGTATATCCTTATTTTATACTCATATCGATAACAATGTCCGGGTGTCTTTTTTTACTTTTATATATCGAAGATTATCTTTTGGCATGCTTTTTCACTCCGCGTCATAACTGTGATGTCAGAAAAGATACTGACCAATCAAATCACACGATTATTAACTTATTTTAAGAATCGTGTGATTTGATTGGTCAGTATCTTTTTTGACGTCACAGTTATGACGCGTCATGACGCGGAGTGAGAAAACATCNGAAATTTTTTAATCTCTATTTTGGGAGGTGACAGCCTAGTTATGACCATAAATTTTCCGATTTTCAAAAGTTCGTTTTGTAACCCGTTTCCATTGTTCAAATTTGTCATTTTGTTTAATTAATACGGTAGTTATAATTTTGTAAACATCATATTTAAGTCTTACGTTGTGTCTGTCCTCTTTCTTTTTTAAATGAAAATCACTAAGAATACATTTCTCCATCGTCGATAAAAATAAAATAAATGTGAAGTAAATTGTCAAATGAATATTTTTAAATTTAATAAATTCAAACTAGTTCTAGAAAAAAATAAAATCTTTGTTTCGATTCGAGACTAGATCCGTCGAGATTGTTTTCGAGTGATAAGGTCAGCTGCTCAAAGTGTTATACACAAAAATATTTCGATGACACACACACCAAATACTCTTGCTTGGAAACCCATTTCCTGCAAACAAATCTTCTCTGTTGGTGACCATTTTTTAAACGGGAACATTTTCTGACTGAAACCGTCCTTTTTTATACTTAGTTTTTTTTTTCTAAATAACTCAATATATTTATAATATCCAATTATGAATGGTTAAAACAATTTTCGAATACCGAAAAATTTCAAAACAACATTTCGCCCAAAAAGCGATTTTTAAGACTAGAGAATTCTAAACTTTAAAGTTGTATATCGATTAAAAACGCTCTTGGGACATCATCGGGCACCGTGTTCTGAAACGAGATCTGGAGTCGGGAATAAAAATCCCAGCCGGGCGGGTAAAGACGGGATCCGGATTGGGCACGATATATCTGCGAGGAAAGGAAACTTTGATCGTTTGGAAGAGGCAAATTTTGGTTTGGGAAAGGCTTTGGACATCTGTGGCACTTTGAAAGTTAAGCGGACCTTGGGACATCTGAGACAGTTTTGAAATTTTTAGGAAACGCTCTTGAGACATCTATGGCAGTTAAAAGTTTAAAGAACACTCTTTGGACATTCGGTGCAGGTTTGAAATTTTATCGGACGGCCTTGGGCCACGAATGTCACATCATGCTCTTCGCAGATTTACATTTTTTTTTCCGAGAATATATATCTTGCATGGATCGTCCAAAGAGCGTTATTAATCAATACTATTTTTATACAGTACGTAGTCATGGTTTGTTCCGAGCGATGAATATCTTGGCGTAAGGTTTCGATGCATTAATTCATAAAGCGCATGTTAAGGCTAACCGCACAGAAGCCCACCATCATACTACTGTACGATTGTGTTCATCTATTATAATTGGCAAATGTTAATTTTTCTTTAATTTATTTTTTTCATTTTATTTCAACCATTGAACTTGAACATTATCGCGAATTGATAAAAGAGTTGATAAATAACGTATATCTACTTCATAGTCAATATAAACGAAACGATGCGAGTATATCTTTGCTGGAAATGAATGCAATGTACAGTTTTCAAGGTCAAAATGATTTTCTCAGATTTTCACGAAATTGACCTTCTAAATCAGAAATGGTAAACACTAAATTCGAATTCCTTTTCCGAAATTTACGTTTTTAAGTTTTTGTCAAAAATTGGTCACTTCGATTTTTTTCCTGACCTCGGACTGTCCGAGTCACTTTTCTTTTGTAAATTAATTTTCGAGAACAAAATCTCGATAAAATAGCGGGCCACGGACACATGGTTGGTCTTAATTTTTAGGGTACGCTTATTGGCTAAATCTCGACAAGCCTTACTCTTGCTTTCTTCGAACAAAATGTACATATGTAACAGTATGTAACTTTTTTTTACTTGCGAAGTGAAATGCCTTTAGGTATACGGCCAATAAAAATGTAATAGGTGGGATTTTATTTTCAAACCTTGACATCGGCTATAGCTTTGGCGTTCAAATAAATCCACCTAGTTACATTTTTAATGGCCCGTAATTAGCTAAATGACAATTTCACTTCGCAAGCTAAAAAAGTACATCCTTGTAAGATACATGCACACAAACATGTCAATACATAAAAACGTTCCTAATAATCAATAAATAATAATTACAAAAATGATTTAAAATAAAACTGAGTCAACGATGCATAAAATGTATATTATAATAAGTAGGTATCTGATGAAAATTGTTTTCATTGTTTTTACTTCGCTAGTTAGCTACTGTATTTGTATGTTTCATTTAAACTCACAGTGGGAAAATAATCCCAATAAGTTTTGAGCAATCTTGTTTTAACAGAAAGCAATAAAGATAATCAAAATACGAAATGTTACGTGCTTATCTCTTCAAATATCTAAAGCTTTAGTGTTTTAAATTATTTTGCAGTAAATGACTAGTTGGAATTTAAAACAGCTCGCAAATAGCTATCGGTTGTTGAAATAAAAATATGTTAAGCACGCATTCATGTGTAATATTTTTCATTTTTATTAACCCTCCCACATGCCAAACACCATTTTTTTAAAATTAGGTGACAGGTGAGCACATAATGATTAATCTAAATAAGGTAATATGTTTTAAATTGGAAGATAATAAAAATTGCGCATGCGCGGTAGGGACAACCGGGCAAAAAACTAACTTTGAATTAGGGGTTTAGCAAAAATGGAAAAAAAATTAATGCGTACAATTTGAAAGGAAAAAAATGGGGAACATTTTTTGCGCGGTATTTTCCGGTGAAAATACGGTTTTAAAAATAAATTGTCGGTTCACAATATTTCGGTCGAGCTCGAAGCTAAGCCCACTGTTAGTCGTAATCTAATGGAGAATGTTACTTACATGCAACAATCAGCCGGCTCAGGGCGCGCGGCTATCAATTTTTTTATCACCAAGTTCAGAATTTTTTTTCCAAAATTTTCGAATTTTTTTTAAAATTTTTATTTTAGAAAACAAGCCAATTTTTTTTTTGTAGTAAGGCCTTGGTATTCATAATAAAGTACAAATGAAAGTATGCTTAAATCTCACATTTAGTTTAGTAAAAGTGATTTTGGTAAGCCATTTTCTTGGCACTAGAGGGCTCAAAAAATTTTTTCAGCTCAGAATAAATTTCTGGGGGTAAATATTTACCTGTAAAGGTAAAATAATGTAGGTCAACGGTTATGGTTTCGTCAGAAAGTTAGCCGTTCGCTCCCTACGCATGCGTTTCAAAACACAGATGCGCATACTCACTTGGTAGTAAATGCAACATCTTGCACAGGTAGGGGTTACATGAATTTTCTTCTCAATTATAACGAAATAACTTAAAAACCTATAACAAAAAGACTTTTAGATTTTTGAAGAGCTACTTGAGGAATGCATTCAGAATAATATATAAAATATTAACATCACATGTTAATCTCACATGATTACATCTACTTATAAAATACGATAAGTGGCCTTTTTCGTGCCGTTTCCCTGTGTTTCTCAAACTCCGTCTCGTGTCCTGAGATGAATTTCACCTCGCATTCCTGCAATGGCATTAATGTAGAAAGTTTCGGTCTCGCAGGTTACACCCAAGATTGATTCGCTTGTCGCGGTGAGTTTGAGTTAAAACCTCACGCTATATGCGTGTATATACTGCTCCGCGTGTAGCGGTCTGACTGTTTCGGCTATAGATGTCGAGGAAGGTACTCCCCTTGGAAGCTCTGAATTTAAGATCAGCTGAAATTTCAATATATGGTCGGCAATCCCACTGTCACAGAATATAAGATACTGCTGCATCTATTTACTCATCTCGGGCCACGCTAGCCCAGATAATCTAGCCGGAGATCCAGAGCATCACTCACGCCAGAACAGTGACCCCCAACTCTTCAATTTCCGTTTTGGAAACACGACCCCATTCGAATTGAGTTCTCCAATCGCTCAAAATGATACACCTACAAGGTAAAAATTGGTTCCAATCAGACCCATTTTCAAAAACTTATAGTAAAATCTCAAAAATTTTTTTTGAACATTTTTTTATGTTAGATTTTGTATAAATATCCCCTAATTCACATAATTTTGTGGCAATAGGACTCACCGGCCCTGATTAGGAAACAAAGATGGTGTTTTTAAGAAGTAGGCCGGGATATCACAAAAGTGTGAATAGGGGATATGAGCTGGTCAATTAAGCTACCTTAAGAAATTAATCGCGATGAGTTCGTTACCAAAGTCGAAATGATAAAACGGCGATTCAAGACAACTTTTCTGCCAAGATTAATTTTGAATATACACTGCTATTTTGAATCTGATACCTCTAAAACATGTAATTGAAAACCAAAAACTGTAATTTGATTTTCTTTTGAGGTGTCCACAATGGGCCGCATTACTTACTCGTCAAGCTTTCTCTCAAAAATCTGCTTCATGAATATTACAGTTCGATCGAAACAGACAAAATCATTTGTCGGTATAATCATTTTGATCCAAACCGCCTATAACTGTAGGGCCACAATAAGACAAAAAAATATTTCAAATTCTAACGGTATAAAACGGTAAATGACGCAAATTTTGTAGCATTTATGGATCTTGTAGTATTAACCTTATCAATCATATTGGTCCTTTTGAATCTCTTGATGTGAACGACCCGCATTCTCGTCTATTTCGCCACTTTTATCAGAGGACGACCTTGAACCTTTTTCGGATTTTCTCGATGATGACGCGAGTACTCCAGTTTCCAGATGTATTCCAGATGCATTACCAGCCTTGACCAACTCTCTAAACATTAAGCTTAAAATTGGTCTGAAAATATTTAACCCATACAATTTTGATGCGTCTGAATAACATTAGATTTGAACAACTTTTCTTCTAGTGAGTCACTATGGCCTATAATAATTTAACTCGCCGTAGTGTCTTTTGCACATCCGTGTGCAATGGCCCTTTAATCGAAATTTAGGACCTAATAATGTATAAATAANGACCATTTTTTAAACGGGAACATTTTCTGACTGAAACCGTCTTTTTATACTTATTTTTTTTTCTAAATAACTCATATATTTATAATATGCATAGGGTGCGCAGCGGAAACCCTACAGACTGAACTAAAACTCCTGATAAACATTTATTTGCTATCGGGGGGTAATCGCCACCGAAAAAGACGATTCCGAGCAAAGAAATTTTTTTTTGGGCCATCTAGTGGTCAGAAAGTGAGTTTCAGAAACCCTCATTTTCAGCACTTATTTAGTTTTTGAGCATAATCAGCTCATTTTATATTATATACATTATAACTGGATTAAAATCAATTTTCGAATACCGAAAAATTCAAAACAACATTTCGCCCAAAAATGCGATTTTTAAGACTAGAGAATTTAAACTTTTAAGTTGTATATCGATTAAAAACGCTCTTGGGACATCATGGGCACCAGTGTTCTGAAACGAGATCTGGAGTCGGGATCAAAATCCCGCAGCCCGGGCGGGTAAAGACGGGATCCGGATTGGGCACGATATATTCTCGAGGAAGACTTTGATCTTTGAAGAGGCAAGATTTTGGTTTGGGAACGCTCTTGGGACATCTGTGCCACTTTGAAAGTTAAGGGACGCCTTTGGGACATCTGAGACAGTTTGAAATTTTAGGAACGCTCTTGAGACATCTATGGCAGTTAAAAAGTTTAAGAACACTCTTTGGACATTCGTGGCAGTTTGAAATTTTACGGACGGCCTTGGGCCACGAATGTCCAAATCATGCCTCTTCGCAGATTTACATTTTTCTTCCGAGAATATATATCTTGCCATGGATGTCCAAAGAGCGTTATTAATCAATATATTTGTATACAATAGTAGTCATGGGTTTGGTTCCGAGCGATGAATATTCTTGCGTAGGTTCGATGCATTAATCATAATAGCGCCATGTTAAGGCTAACCCGCACAGAACCAAACCCATCACTACTACTGTACGATTGTAGTTGCATCTATTATAACTTGGCAAATGTTAATTTTTTCTTTATTTATTTTTTTCATTTATTTCAACCATTGAACTTGAACATTATAGCGAATTGATAAAGAGTTGATAAATAACGTATAATCTACTTTCATAGTCAATATAATAACGAAACGATGCGAGTATTATCTTTGCTTGAAATGAATGCATGTACAGTTTTCAAGGTCAAAACTGATTTTCTCAGATTTTCAAGAAATTACCTTCTAAATCAGAATCGGGTAAAACTAAAATTCGAATTCCTTTTCGAAATTTACGTTTTTAGTTTTGTCAAAAATTGGTCACTTCGATTTTTTTCCTGACCTCGGACTGTCCGAGTCACCTTACATT
>SCLH01000551.1:131677-146493 GCA_004367855.1 Oikopleura vanhoeffeni | reverse complement strand
GTACATACTGTAGATACATGCACACAAGAACATGTCAATACAAAAAACGTTCCTAATAAATCATAAATAATAATTACAAAAATAGATTAAATAAAACTGAGTCAACGATGCCCATAAAATGTATATTATATACAGTAGTTATCCTGATGAAAATTGTTTTCAATTGTTTTTACTTCAGCTAGTTAGCTACTGTATTTTATGTTCATTTAAACTCACAGTGGGAAAATAAATCAAATAAGTTTTGAGCAATTCTTGTTTCAACCAGAAAGCAATAAAGATAAATCCTATACGAAATGTACGTGCTATCTCTTCAAACATCTAAAGCTTTAGTGTTTAAATTATTTTTTGCAGTAAATGACTATTTGTGAATTTAAAAAAGCGAAAATAGCTATCGGTTGTTGATAATAAAAATATCGTTAAGCAGCATTCATGTGTACATATTTTCATTTTTATTAACTCCCACCTGCCAAAACACCATTTTTTTAAAAATTAGGTGACAGTGAGCACCATAATGATTAATCTCAAAAAGGTAATATGTTATTAAATTGAGATAATAAAAATTGCGCATGCGTAGGGAACGAACCGGGCAAAAAACTAACTTTTGAATTAGGGGGTTTAGCAAAAATCGGGAAAAAAAATTAAAGCGTACAATTTGAAAAGGAAAAAAATGGACATTTTTTTTGCCGGTATTTTTACCGGTGAAAATACCGGTTTNGGGTATATTTACCCTGTAAGGTCAAATAATTTAGGTCAACGGTTATGGTTTAGTCAGAAAGTTAGCCGGTTCGCTCCCTACGCATGCGTTTCAAAACACAGATGCGCATACTCAACTTGTCAGTAATGCAACATCGTGCACAGGTAGGGGTTAATGAATTTTCTTCTCAATTATAACGAAATAATTAAAAAACCTATAACAAAAAAGACTTTAGATTTTGAAGAGCTACTTGAGGAATGCATTCAAATATATATATAAAATATTACAACATGTTAATCTCACATGATTACATCTACTTATAATAATACATAAGTGGCCTTTTTGTGACCGTTTCCTGTGTTTCATCAAAATCGTCTCGTTCCTGAGATGAATTCACCTCCGATTCCTGCAATGTCATTAATGTAGAAATTTCGGTCTCGCAGGTTACAAAAGATTGATCGTTTCGCGTGAGAGTTAAACCTCCAGGTGAATCTACTTTCCAGTCGATTTCACTTCGCTGTCTCCGGAGACCCATCTGAAATCTAATATTTAAATATAAAAACCAATCAAGAATTATTATTCATTGCGCAAGAAATTAAAAAAATGAATAACTCAATATTCTTTTCCCTATCAAAGTGCCTCTCAGTTGTAGTTAGGGTGTCCACAGTGGACTCCACACTCTTCAAATTTCAGCTTTTGGAAACGACCCATTCGATTGAGTTTCTAAATCGCTCAAAATGATTACACATACAGGTAAAAATTGGTCCAAATCAGACCATTTTCAAAAACTTATAGTAAATCTCAATTTTTTTTGAAATTTTTTTGTTAGATTTTGTATAAATATCCCCTATTCACACTTTTGTGAATATCCCGGCCCTGATTAGGAAACAAAGTGTGTTTTTAGGATATCACAAAAGTGTGAATAGGGGATATGAGCTGGTCAATTAAGCTACCTTAAGAAATTAATCGCGATGAGTTCGTTACCAAAGTCGAAATGATAAAACGGCGATTCAAGACAACTTTTCTGCCAAGATTAATTTTGAATATACATGTATTTTGAATCTGATACCTCTAAAAATGTAATTGAAAACCAAAAACTGTAATTTGACTTTTTTTGAGGTGTCACATGGCAGCATTATTATCGTCAAGCTTTCTCTCAAAAATCTGCTTACATGAATATTTACAGTTCGATCGAAACAGACAAAATCATTTGTCGGTAATAATATTTTGATCCAAACCGCCTATAACTGTCAGGGCCATCAATTAAGACAAAAAAATATTTCAAATTTAACGGTATAAAAACGGTAAATGACGCAAATTTTGTACATTTATTGGATCTTGTAGTATTTACCTTATCAATCAATTGGTCTTTTGAATCTCTTGATGTGAACGACCCCGACTTCTCGTCTATTTCGCCACTTTTATCAGAGGACGACCTTGAACCTTTTTCGGATTTTCTCGATGATGACGCGAGGTACTCCACGTTTCCAGATGTATTCCCAGATGCATTACCAGCTTGACCAACTCTCTAAAATTAAGCTTAAAATTGGTCAGAAAATATGTTAACCCATACATTTTGATGTCTGAATAACATTAGATTTGAACAACTTTTCTTCTAGTGAGTCACTATGGGCTATAATAATTTAACTCCCGTAGTGTCTTTTGCACCATCCGTATCCGAATTTTGTTCGGAAGCCCTTGTCTGTTAAAGTTTTGTTACGAACAAATTTGAACTCTGCTAACTCTGAGTTGTATACATGATATACCTGCCACTCCAAGGGTACCGTAAAAGCGTTTGAAAACATTTAGCCGTCTCTGAATTGGCTGCTCAATTCAACATGAAAGGAAGTAAATATTTTGCGTTTAAAACGTCGGTACTCCTTAAGTGGATTGTAGTTGATTTTTACTAGACCATAACAAAAGTTCTAGATTCATAAAATTTAGAAAAAAACATTCAGCATCAATGATTATGATTGAATTTTTAAGATGATTCGGAATCATTTAATTGCATAGCTCAAAACTGGAAGTCATTAATTGCTAGCTTAAAATTAGCACAGCAATTTTTTTGCGGACAATTTCTTAGGAATAATTATTTAAATTGTTCAAAAATAATGCTTTCAGTTCCAAGAATTATCAGAAAAATCCATGAGCTACTTGCTTCAAAATGAAAACTCATTGATAAAAATTATTTATTTGGGTTTTTCAATTATAAAAATTTTCTAATATTGGCATTACTTCTTGAAATTAGTTTATGCAGTGCTTGAAAATGTGTGTTTTCTTTTTAGGACCCTACGAAATTTCAAATATCGCATAATGCGAGTTCGCATTGATAAATTCAATATATATTTACTATTGAAATATGTATTTTAGCAAATTTTGCTCGTGACTGGATTGTTTTGCTGCTCAAGCGTTATTGATTACCTTATGTTTCTGGGAGATGTTACGACTCGTTAGTGGTATGTATGCTTCAACACTAAGGACGAGCACCACTGTCACCACAAGCCTGCACAACAAGCAGTTTAAGCTGAAGTAGACTTCATTTTTAAAGATTTGATCTTAGCTTCCTGAACATGGCTTAGGAAGGTGAACAATTTTAGGAATATTGAAAGAGAATATAAGGTTTAAAGTCACAAAGAGAATCATTTTTAGAAACCAATTAATTTGTTTAGGTCCACAGAGGGTCGGCACATCTGAAACGATTCCACCGATCCGATTTCCGATTCCAATTGTGCCGACCCCTGAGGTCCTACCGATTAGCGGGCCCCTGGGCATTTTTGCGGCCAATATTTTTTTTTAAAATTTTGGCTTTTGAAAAAGACTTATCTGGATTTAGTTCTTAGAGAGCTCAACTGAGCTCACAAATATCTGATGAATAATAAATAGAAAAAATTGTCTGATTCGGATCATTTTTGGATTTTTTCTTTTCTGAGTTACTGAAATTGTTTAATTATCATTTTTTAAATTAAAAACAATAGCTCTAATCAGTACCATTTTTTTAAGTTGTTTTTCCTAAGGTTGTTGTGCTCAGTTTGAGCTTAATTGAGACCACAATCGGATTAAGTTGTTCTTCAAAAACCAGATTATGTTGGGCAAAATGTTGGCCTTTAAAAAGAGCAAAATGGCCCCTTAATTGATATAATGACGCCACTTAAATTTTCAGTATTAAAAATTAAAGCTTACATTTTTAACAGTTTTCGAATTTTATTAATCATGCTTCAGATAAGTTTTAAAAGTAATGTGATTAAAAGTAAAAAATTTAGTGAGCAGATCTTTCGCAAGACTCGCATCATTAATTTACAATCGTAGGCCTCGAAATTTGCAAAATTAGTTTTTACTTTTCACACATTATCTGAGAGATGAATTATAATTAATGTCGAAAGCTTTGTTAAAATAATGGGTTTTTAATTTTTTCAAATCAATAGTATTATATCTCGCAAAACCAAAAAAAAAATATATTTCTATAGTACATCATAAAATGTGCTTTATTTATTTTACGGAATTGGAGTTTGTTTAGAAAAATTATATGAATACTAACTGTATAACAAATAAAATAACCGAATACTGTCGATAAAATTCATCATCAGTTAATCGACGCTGATGCTTTAATTTTAAAGTAAAAAACAGCTTAAATATGCATTTGATTGCGCAACCCATTCAGACGGCTGCGAGTTAAAACAAGTAAATCCATTATCATTCTTTAGATTTTTTGATTCGCCTTGATTAAGCTGATCTGAGATAGTGCTGCAGAACAAGAATTAAATAACCTTAATATGTGGAGAGAATTCAGATTGCAGCGTTCACAGAAATTTCTACGTTGGCGAAGGAAGACGGGGATTATTCAGTATGTTTATACAAAACAGTTTTAGGTGCGATAGATGCAGGCGTCAATAATTCAAGGTTAGCTCCGAAACTCAATTACTACCTTTAACGCGTCGAACTTTTTCTAAATTAAGATGTTTTATTGTACGTACGAATTGATTCACAGTAACATATGATTTTAGCGTCAATAGTATTAGAATCTGAGTAAAAAGAACGGTATGGATCGTTGTTTGTTAATACACCTATTGGCTATGGTATAATGTGACATGCGCTTAATTGTTAATTAATTACGCGTGATTAATGCAGCGTGCATAAACCCTTGTATCAAAAAATTTAAACGTAGTTATATGGAAATGAGCTCTATTTTTAACGATTTTCCTAAACGCTTGATATGCTAGGGATTTTGGGACACAGCTAGTGTTTCACGAATAAGTAAGGAACCATATTTCGCTGTTCATAACATTCCATTTTTGTGCCTTGTAGTACTATGTTAATTTTTGTCTTTTTAAATGTAATAGTTAATTTTATAGATAGTGCAATTGTTAGACTATTGATCGCAAAGTTGATCTGGGCGTATTGAACTAAAGCACACAAAACGATTTGTCTTGGCCAATAAATCCTGGATTTATTTGTTTGACTACGAGCAGCATTTAATAGATTTGATTCTACTTTGAATAACTCTACCGGTAATTATAAATATTAAGGCCTATTTTACCCTCATTTTCAGATGCACTTTTGGGATTTAAAAAAATGATATTTAAGAGCAAGTACTTTAGATTTGATACAAGTTTTCTTAAAACTTGGTGTTTCTAATCATATGCATGATTTATTTAACTCAGAAATAGTTCAACATTCATTCGAAAGCAATGAAAAGTGATATGTAATTTGAATAAAAAATAAGTAATTTCACATTTAAAACCTTGCCCGCTAAAGCGATACCCTCGAGGCATATAGGCTTATTAGCCTTTTGAAAGGCTTAAAGCCACTGTTAAACCGCCAAAAATGAGGCATAAAAATATATCGCAGAAACTTCCTCCTTCTTTTACATTTTAAAATTTAACATAGTTAATCTGAAAAAGTAATCCTAAATTTTTAAGTTCAAATTTTATGACTGGTTGATTGAAAAGCGATTTTCGGTTAAGTTTTACTTCCGAAAATAGTTTTTTGATCCAGTTTGAATTAAAATTTCGAATAAGCGTTTTTAGGAAAAGTGTTTTTGAGTTACAATTTTCAGAAAAATTAGCTTTTGAACATATTCTGGAGCAAAAATATTCATTTGGAGGGAAATTTCAAAATATCTTCATTTTTCCCCGGGAAATATTAAAGTATGGAAAATGGGAAATTGTTTTGAAAAAATAATTTTGGTATAAATCATGCCATGAGTGGTCTCTAATATCATATTTGTCTCATATTGTAATATAATCAAATAATTTTATTAAATCAGAAAACTAACATTTTTTCCTAAAAAAGGGATTTTTTCATGAATATTTTTGACCTTATTTAGAAAAATATTTGTTGAATTTCCAAACAGATATAGTCAATCAGACAGAGTATTAGGGTAAGTAGAACAGAGCACTGCGCAGTTTATTAAAGATTAGACACATTTTCTGGAGCCTATCATGACGAGTGTATCACGTGGTTTCCATAACCTTGTTCACAAAACGTTGTTTTTTCTAGAATTAACAATTAAATTTTTAGGAATATGAAATTCTTTCGGAAATTTAACTCTTCAACTATAATATAAATTCTTATAAAATTTCTGTGAACAACGCCTCAAGTTAGCTCCTGAAAGGCTATTATTGCTCGGCGGAATTTTTTTTTATTGCTTCGGAGGTTAAATACTTACAGTGTCGATATCGCCGAATTTCGTGGTTGTTTGAGGTGTTTTATTAAAAATTACTCAAATTGAGTGCGTCATAGCATGGTGCTTTTTTTTTAAGATGAATTCCGAAATCTTCTTTTTCTAATTGTATTGAAGAAACTAAAATTTTACACATTTAGTTGATGACTTCATTTGAACCAAATCGAGTTAAACTTCTATATAAAAATTGAAAAACTTTCAAAATGCACAAAGTCATTTTGAACGGTACGCGTGTTATATTTGGTAATTTAAAAAACTTCATTTTTGTCTCAATTTCGCCAAAATTGTTAGGCTTAAAATTTCGCGCGATATTGAGCCTTTCCCTGTTAATGCAGCTATTTTTGTAAATTTGTTACTCTTAGGAATTTGCAAAAATCGATTTACTCACAAAGGCAAATTATCCACGCGCATCACACCCGCCAGGACATCCACTCCGCACGACATTTCTTTCGAAACAATGAGGTCTTCACCGAGTTTACCCAGGTTTCGATTTGGTGCAGTTTTGAAGGGGAGTGGTGTCATGTAAACATTGTTGACGGTTTGTCTCGGAGACGCGGAGAAAATGCTCAAATTTGCTTGGGTCGAATGTTGATCGGAGGGTATTGATTTCCGTGTGCGGCGCAGAAGATATTACGTTTAAATGACGCCGCAACCATTTGCAACGATCCAGTGCGTTGCAGGAGAAATTTATGTTGGTCAGCTTATGAAGAAGGAATGGCGTTTCATTTGCAGATTATTTTAACACGGACACCAAAACCAACCTCAGAACCAACGAAAGCACCAGAAACCGAAGAAAAAATTCATTCTTTAAAGATTTGATCTTAGCATCTTGAACATGGCTTAGAAAGTTGAAACAATTTTAAGGAATAGTTAAAGAGAATATTAAGTTAAAAGTCACAAAAGATCATTTTAGAAAAAATTAATTTGTTTTAGGTCCATTAACCAATACGGCCTGGGCATTTTGTAAGCCATGTTTTTTTATAATTCGGCTTTTCAACCGATTATCCGATTTAGTCTAGATGGCTCAAAACATGAGCCTCACAAATATCTGATGGAATGATTAAACTAAAGAATGGTCTGAATTCGGACTTTTTTCTCGGAAAACGGTAGTCTTATCAGTTATTCATTTTTTTAAGTGTTTTTTCAAGTCATTGTGCTCAGTTTGAGCTATTTAACCCCTAGACTCATAGAGCCATAAAAAGTGGGCTTTCATTTTTTTGAAAGACCAGAAAGGACAAAAATAAACGAAATTGAAGTTCAAGGTTCAATAGCCATAGAGTTAGCAATTAATTTCTGAAAATGATAAAAATTTTTTTTTCGGATTGAGCCGTTCGAAATATATTTTATCCTACTTTTTTTGTGGATTTCTCTGAAATTTTCTTTATCAGCTTTATCTCACAATTTATTTTTAAAAAACAAGGTCTTAAAAACTCAGTTTTTAGGAATTCGTCTTGACATCTTTAAAAAAATATAATGTTTCTACAAAATGTAGAAATTTCTATTGTTTTGTTGAAAACAGAGGAAATTGCTGTGAATGAGAAAGCGGGCCTGAAATATTAAGGCCGCAGACAATTGTTTTACCACTAATTTCATTCATTTCACAGGTGAGGAATTATCGTTTCATAGAACGAACCCGATAAGGATATTTGAAATCGCGAGACCAGGTTAAGGAACATAAGGTTTCCACTAAATTTTATTTTACTAGATCTCATTTATAAAAATCGTATGGTTTTCTGTAGAAAACAGTTCGAGTTAACTTCACTTTTCCACAGCGGAAATGAAGTGATTAATTTTAGGATTGTCTTAATATAATTAATTATGGCAATACAAGGCAGCCGAAATGGCGGCTTGTATGGCAGTTAAATCTTTTGCCACAAATTGACTAAAGTGCAATTACACTGGCCGAGTGCAGCCAATAAAAAACCGCGCTTGGGCGAACACATGAGGAATTTATTCTTAAAATTAAATCTTTTCAATTGAACTTAAACTGGCAATACACTGTGGCGAGGCAGCCAATAAAAAACGCGTTGGCCACCAAATTTGATAAATTTCTTTAAATTTAATTTCCAATAGTGACGATTTGCACTTGGCTATGAAAAAACAACTTCAGAAAAAGAATTTCTCGATTTTTAAAATGAACTGATTAGACTCTAACTTTTCGAAATGATCGTTTAAAAATGTCGAACTATTGAATTTTTTTCTTTTCATGATATTTATTCCCATGCTTCCATAAAGTTTCTCATGCTTTCCATAAAAATTTGGAGATAGGGATTGGAAAAAGCCAAAGATAGGCTTTTGGAAGGCCTGACCTTTCTTACTGGAAAAGCATAAAATAACATTATAGTCAACCTGAAATTTTAAGATTTCCAAAAGTTTCAAGAATTTTTCTCGATTATAAAAATTTTTCCTTGGTTATTCTCCCTCGAAATTCTTTCTCGATTATAAAAATAAATTGAAAATTGGCGCTGAGAAAGAAATTAGTTATTTTGATGTTTGTCATTTGATCATGAAACCACGTGAACCTACTCATTTTAAAAATAACTCGACTTACAAACATAAAATATTTAAACGGAAGTAAAAGATGATACTTTGAAGACTTCAAGCTGATTCATAATTTCTCTTATGTTGAGAAAATCATTATTAAGGGGGTACCCAAAACAGCATAAAACACCGGTTAAAATTAATTCGACTTAAAATGTCGTAAAATCATTTTTTGGCCTTCTATCAGTGAACTCCATTTTACCAATTCCATGTTGTAAATTTGGGCGGCCTGGATAACTGGGAATACGTGTAATAAATTTTTTCACCTGCCACTTTTCGCTAAAATCGAACACTTAATCTTAGGGTGTGCGCGCTGGTGTTCTATGTGATATTTTCTTTTGTTTCGAACAAACAATTATTGTTTTTCTCACAAAGAACTCGTATTGTTTGTTTGATGCAATAATGACGAAAACGAAATTATTTAACTTTTAAACAACCAAAAAATCAACCTCAAGGATGACCAAAAAGCAAAAATTTTTTAAGAACGAGTCTCACTGTTCATTAGAAGCCGCGCAACTTTAAAAATTAGGAAAAAATAATGGAAAATGGCAGCTGAAAATTTTGTGGTGACACTTGTCAAAATCCAAGTGTTTGAGAAAATTCTAGAGTTCGAACAATAAAAAATTTGGGCCTCAGAGTAGTTTTGACTACTGCAGTTTTTACATAATCAGAATTTTTAACTTTTTTTCGTTGTTTTTGAAGGCGCTGAAAATTTTAAAGATTTGAAATTACCGGTTTATAATATCGCGTTACTGGTGAAATGGCATTAGTAAACTTATTCAAAATCATTAATACTTGCAGCCAGAAGTTTTCGTCATTCCATAGCCATAACAAGATAACCAGTTTGTAAGGCTTTCACCGTTTTGCTGTAAAAGGACTTCAAAAAACCCTTGCATACCGTTATGGGAGAACCCCCTTAATCATCTGTTCCTCTGCCCAGATGTGGCCCAGCGCCTGGGCCAAAAAAGCCTCGGACCCGGCCTTCAGCCCAGACTCAACAAAAACAGTGCCCAGGCGGCCCGCCCCAGCCAGAATTGTTGATATTGAAATTTTCCACTCCGATATCCCTATTTTATGATGCTAGGGTTAAAGTCAAAATCGTTCTCACAGGGATAATCTTTTTTACTTATTCATAAATATTTTATTCATTTTTAAAAAAGTTGGATTTTGATTAATTGATCATCTTATAAATTGGAAAAACATTCTGTAAATTTTATTACGGGACTCAAAGAAGAGTAAAAAAGTAATCCAAATGACGAGATTAATTTTCTCTAATTTGAGGAGAAACAGTGAGGGCGCCCAATTTACGCGAGGTCTATTTTTTTTAAAAATATATCATCTGAATAGATTCATCTCAAGTTGAGATTCTCAACACACAAAGTATTGCCACATAATACTGAGTGATTCATATTGTGGATTGCGCTGCAATACACACGTCCAAGGATGCAAAAATACACTATAAAAATACACGGGCCAAAAATGTTAATTAAAATTCGAGTCTTCTTTATCTCAATGATTTCACAAACAAATTAATTGCCTAACACCTAAACCTTTCCCATATATGACTTCAAAAGTCAAGCCAAAAAGTGGCTTCATGCCTCTGGGGGATATCAATACCTATTGAGGTCTAGGGGTAAGAAACACAATCGGATAAGTTGTTCTGTTTAAAACCCCAAATTATAAAAATGTTGACGTAAAAAGTGGCCCCATAATTGATATACTACGCCTCTTAATTTTCATATTAAAATATTAAAAACTACATTTTACAAGGTTTTTCGAATTTTATTAATTCATCTTCAGATAATGTGTTTAAAAGTATGTGTTTAAAAGTAAAAATTTTTGAAGCAGAATTTTCGCAAGTACTTCTGTCTCATTATTTACAAATCGTAGGCTCGAAATTTGCCAAAATTAGTTTATTTACTTTCACACATTATCTTGAAGATGAATTAATAAAATTTCGAAAGCTTGTTTAAAAATAATGGGAGGTTTTTAATTTTTTCCAAATTCAATATATATATATCTCGCCAAAACCAAAAAAAAAATAATTTTTCAAGTTACATCATTAAAGTGTGCTTATTTTTTTATAACGGAATTGGAGTTTTGTTTTAGAAAATTAATAATGATATTACTAACTTGATAAACAAATAAAAATAAACCGAATAGTGTCGATAATTCATCATCAGTTAAATCGACGCGTGTGCTTTAATTTTGAAAGGTAAAACAGCTTAAAATATGCATTGAGTTGCGCAAACCCATTCAGATGGCTGCGAGTTAAAATAAATCCATTATTCATTTTGATTTTTGATGCGCCTATTAAGTGATCTTGAATAGTGCTGCAGAACAAGAATTAATAACCTTAATTATGTGAGAGAATATCAAGTGTGCAGCGTCACAGAAAAATTTTCTACGTTGGCGAAGAAGACGGGGATTATCAGTTATGTTTATAAAAAAAGTTTTTAGGTGCGATTAGATGAGCGTCAATAATCAAGGTTGGCTTCCGAAACCTCAATTACTCAAACCTGATTTTAACGGTGTTCGTTAACTTTTTTTACTAAAAATGAAAAGATTTATTTGGTTTAAACTTGGTGACGAGCTACAGTATATTTTATTTGCAACCCAAGTGAATCTCTTGAAATGAATGTGGATCTATATATTGCGCGTGTTCAAATCCACTTCAAATCCCACGCAATAAAGGATCAGTGATCACCCATCTAGCATCACCCTCATTTTCATGATTCAACGTTGGATGAAAAATGATATTAGAGCAAGTGACTTTAGATTTGATACAGTTGGTCTTTTACTGGTGTTCATAAGCATGATAATTTTCATCTTTAGAATAGCACACCATTAAGAATAGTTATTAAAAGTGATATGATTATCTTGAAAAAAATCTAGTAATTCACGATTTATGCTAAAATACCTCACAGTGTCGAATACTGTCGATATCGGGCCGGAATTTTTTCGTGTGTGTTTAAGTTAAGGTGTTTAGGTTAAGTGTTTTATTAAAAATTACTCAAAATTAAGTGCGTCATGCATGGGTCTTTTTAAGATGAATTTCCGAATCTATTTTATTTTATTTTTATTTGATCGCGTTCGGTGAAGTTCTAAATTCTACAATTTTCAGTCTATGGACTTTCTTTGAATATAATCGGGGAAACTTTTATAAATTAGAAAACTTATTCAAATCACAAGGTCATTTTGAACGTGCTATATGCAGTATTTTTTTTTGTAAATTTTCAATCTTTAGGAGTTGCAAAAATCGAATTTATCACAGAAGCGAATTATCCACGACATCACTCCGCACCGTCATTTTTATTCGAACAATGAGGTCTTCACCGAGTTACCCATGTTCCGATTTTGGTGCAGTTTTGAAGGGGAGTGTCCATGGTAAACATTGTTGACGGTTGGCTCGGAGCACGGCGAGAAAAAATGCTCAAATTTGGCTTGGGTGGATTGTTGATCGGAGGTATGTGATTGTCCAGATGCGGCGCCAGAAGATATACGTTTAGATGGCCGCCCGCAACCATTTGCAACGATCCATGCGTTGCAAGTGAAGAATTTATGTTGGTGTCAGCTTATGAAGAAAATTGCGTTTCATTTGCAGATTATTTAACAGCGGCACCAACTCCGAACCAACCGAAAAAACCAATCGAAGCACCCAGTTGTACTCGAAGAAGTATAAACAACCGGATAACCCCAGAGAACAACCGAGATTAACGAACAACCATAATATCAACAACTAACCTGGCCGAAAAAATATATCTCTCACCTTTGTTAATATATATTTTCTATGCTGCAAAACAAATGTATTTTAGGCTCAATTGTACAGTCCGATTTCTTTTCTTTACATATGGCTTGTTTTTTGCCTAGTCTACTGGCGAAAGTAAACAGATTGCAATGAACGCAAAGTTCAGCTGTATATTTTTATTCTTTGAGGCGTTATTATGAGATGATTTCATCGATATGTGAACAGATTCTACTTAACATTGTATTTAATGCACAGTTTACAGTATCATGATTAATTATAATGCTTCGTAAAAATAATTCTTCTTAAAGGGTTCTGGGTGTGGATGCATGCAAAAAATTATCTTTCTTGTTTGATAAAATTAAGCAAATACATTCCGGTGTCAATCGGTTCTGTGAGAAATCCAATTTCAGCGCGTTTTTATGATATTGAAATGCTGCTTTTATGTTTATAGCGGTTGAGCACTGATGTATGATTTAAGAGAGATTTACCTCAAAATGATAAAATAAAATCCAAACGTTTTTATGTATTTTGGTTCAATTATTTCTGTTTTAACAAAAAAAGAATCTAAATAATATTATACAGAAATTCCCATTTTACGAAAGTATTTTTCATTATTACGAATAACCGACGTAATCTGTTTCTAAAAAATGCATCGTTTTTGTGGTCAGCGATGTTTCTGATTAATTTTTGCAAGTTTTTAATTAATTGGAAATAAAGTCCGCGGAGAAATATCCTGCTGGAGACAAAATAAAGGCTTGAGAGAAAACGCGTTCTCGTAAAGTATTTTACGAGCTTATTACGATTTAAAATATAAATTGACATATTTCAAAATCATCACCAGTGTTCACGGAACAATATTTTTTTTATTTTTGACTTTCCAACATTCCAAACAACAGTATCAGGCTTCAAAGTAGTCAAAAACTCCCCAAGCAATTGCTGTGTTAGCACCCATAACCCCCTTAACTAACAATGTAAAAATGTTTTGCTAAGATTCTCAGATTTTTGCTGAAAAACGACTTGACACCGATTAATTGGTCTATGAGCTTAAAAATTGTTTAAGACCTTACGTATTTAAATATTAATAGTTTATTGCGAAAAGATGAGTTCCAGCAAAAATGAGATTCGGGACTTAAATTTGGCCTGGCTGTAATGTAGGTGATCATTTCTTCACGAAGGTCTTTTTGTATTTTTTTGCTTGGTTGATTGAGGTACTTACGATGCCAAATAATCCGATTTATTCTCACTTATCTAAGCTGTAATTAATGATAGTTTTGGCGTTGAACTGTTCTCAGTGGATATAACTTATACCTTGTTTTTTGAACATGACCAAGGATCTTGATTCCTAAAAAATTCTAATCGATTTTTTTGGATTTTTTGGGTTATGAATAAATTTTTTTTATGAGTCACATTAAAAATTTCAAAAAAAAAACGAAGTTATATACTACTATTTACAGTTGCTTTATTTTTTATAGGAAATTATTTTATCAACACAATAAATTATTAAATTTTATTATAATTGTGTTATTTTAAGTTCTGCATTTGAAGGAGGTAGCCGTAATGAAACAAGATGACTTTGTGATTTTTGAGGCCAAATATCTGGACATAATCATTCATTAGTCAGACCCAATAGTTAAACTCCGTATTAGACAGAATAATAAATGTTTCTGACTTAAACTCGTAGACTATTAACATGAAACATGTACCCAGACTCGATTATGTGCCGACGCGTCGCCATACTAATAATCAAGCATATTAAGCAAAGATATCAATTTATCACAATAATTTTAATACATGTAGCTTAAAATAATATTAAGCCAATTTGCTTATACAATTAAAAAAAAAAAAAAAATTTTAAATAGAATTTAAAGGCCATTTAATGAGGAATAAAAAAACAAAAAGTTGCGGAATTACTTCCAGTTACAACACAAAAGATTGCAATAATAAGATTGAAATTAAACTTAATTATATTTTGAAACTACTGATACAAACCCAAGGGATCGTTATATTACTTTAACGGTGAGTACTGCAAAGTATAATAGGTGGATTGTATCTTTATATGTTATTTCTCTACATTTCTATAAACAGAGATAAAAATGAATTGGGCAAAAAGTAGAGCGAAAACTGTTGTTTTTGTTCGCCCAATTACCGTTATG
>SCLH01000551.1:103196-122022 GCA_004367855.1 Oikopleura vanhoeffeni | reverse complement strand
AATTTTTTTAAGTTTATAACTTTAGCCATTTTTACGGAGAGGCCGAATTTATACCAAACCAGCTTCGCCCCAGCTGCATATCGCGCAGTTACTGTAAAAGGGGCATATTTTGGTGTTGTTTCGCAATATTTGGCGGACACACTGTTTTGAGTACTAATATAGGCTCATTTTTTTTCGGATAAATTTAAGGCCTGATGCCTTTTCGAGTTTAATTTCAAAATTGAAATATTTTTCGTATTATTTGTTTTTACGAGTTATTGAAAAGGATGGTTAACAGGGAGCGCGTCGTTGCTTGAACGACTATAAATATTATAAAATTCAGTTTCAATGTGTTTTAAACTTTTTTTATTGAGAAAATTCCGATATCGGGCTTTAAGGAGCATCTCAAAACTTCTCATTTTTGATTTATTCTTAGAAAGTACACAAAAAGATAGAAAATTGCATTTACTCAAAATGACCATACTCGCCATATCAAAAAAATGTTTTTATAATCTTGATATAACATTTGTATTATTTAAAATTATGTCACTATTTTTCGAAGTTAAGTCGGAATTTCATCAAAAAACCTTATTTTGAATTTGAAGGTATAGTTTTGAACATCCAAAATTGAACTCTTATAATCTGGTTTAAAAATATTCAGTTTTGACATTATTTTGCATACTTATGATCAATATGTAGGGATTTATTCAGTATTTAGGGCTGATGCGAATTAATTCTCAAAGTAAAGTATTTACTTTAAATTTAAAATTTTTGTTTTACCACTGAAGTTTTCAAAATTTTGAATAATTATCAAATTAAGATGTTTTATTTTTGACATTTTCTAGATATTTACGTCTACGTTAACAAAAATAACCTGCTTCTTCTCATTCTTAACCCCTCTGCAGCATCTCAAAACTGCAAATTTATTCACCTATTTCCTTCTCCAAAATTNCTACCTTAATGGGGGTGTGGTGTAACCCAAAAAAAATAAGCTTTATAAAATTAAGCATTTATAATGATTACTTTCAAGTTCGATTAACTTTATTTGAAATAATTGGGCAATATCACCTCAAAAGTTTAAACTTTGAAAAAAAACAAGTATTTTTTCCAACACAACAAAAATTGATTTAATTTCAGAATATTTTGATCAAAGATTATAAAACATAAATTTTTTGATTTTATATATACTGTATATATAAATATCATACCGCGCATTGTCAACTAGGTTGTATTATAAAAAAAACGCATAACGCTGATGCAAAATAGTTTTTTAATCTTAATATTTGCTTAGGTTTCTTAAAATTTTTAACTTTACCAACTATTTTATTTTAAAGTTACTGTTCTTGAAAATTTCTATTTTCTTCATTTTTCAAACTTATTTTCATAATCTTAAATTAACCCTGTTAAACTGCCTACCTAAAGAGGGGTGTAGTGTAACGCCGTTTTAGACTCAATCTGTCAAACCAGAATGAGATCTTTGGGCATTTATTTACGCTTAAAATAAGGCTCCACAGGNTTTGATTTTATATATACTGTATATATAAAGATCATACCGCGCATTGGTAACTAGGTTGTATTATAAAAAAAACGCATAACGCTAATGCAAAATAGTTTTTAAGCTTAATATTTTCTTAGGTTTCTTAAAATTTAAACTTTACCAACTATATTTTAAAGTTACTGTTCTTGAAAATTTATATTTTCTTCGTTTTTCAACTTATATTCATAATATTAATTTAACCCTCCTAAACTGCCAACCTAAAGGGTGGTGTAGTGTAACGCCGTTTTAAGACTGTCTGATCAGATTAAGATCTTTAGACGTTTATTTACGCCTATAAAAACCGCTCCGCAGGAGGCCTTTATTTGACCTGATTATTTCTGGTTCGAGTATTTAATGCAAACAGCTGATTTAGGTCACTGATTTCACGACGCCAAAAATACAGTGTTTGCGTTAAATACCCCTAGCGGAAATATCATCATATAGAGTATCATTTTATCTACCTGTTTCAAAGAGTTGATGTTAAAACCTCTTGAAACAGAAAATGATACTCAAAAAGTTAAGCTTTTTTTCTGCTTTTATGGTACTAAAAATGTCAATAAATAAATCGGGCTAAAATGCTCACAACACATCGAGGGAGTTCTATTTTGAGAAGACTTTTCATGCAGCCTCAAATATGCCTCCGAAGAGCGTGTGCCCACTCATTAAAATCTACGCAACTTCGCGCTCAAAATAATTAGTACATGGATGTCTCGTATAAATGACCCTTATGAACAAATAGAATAGTAGGCTTTTAATAACCCAATTTCAAGGCCTACTATTACTAATTATTTTGAGCGCGAAGTTACTTTTTTGTTAAACTGCGAGAATATTTTCTCAAACTCTTTATTCTGATTTGAAAATGATTTAATACATCGAAAGCTTATCAACATTTTAGTTTTTATTGAATTAAAAAAAGCCATATCCATTATTATCCCCGGGTAACACTAAAAACTTATTCCCTATTCTTCTAACAGACAAATAAGTTTTCAGTGTTATCTGGGGATAATAATGGATATAGCATGTCTCGAACAACAAAAAAACAAAATTAGATTGGATCGGTTTTCTTGTTAGGTCGTTTAACATACGTGTCTACGTAATGTAGACTACATTATATAAATCTTTTTTTGTCGATGTGTATGTTCAAAATCGTTTACGGAACCAAATATATCAAATTGAACCTTAAGCATACAAAAATGTAAATTTGAGGTCATATCACCTTTTTTTGAATTTTTTTTTATAATGGATTCCGTCAAAGGGTAGCTTAGGCAAACCCCTGGATGTGAGATCACTAAAACCTACTTCGAAACTACTGTAAATCGCCTTTATAAAATTGAACAAAATATGACGTCATTTCGAACGCCCACGAGGTTTTTATTTCTTGTCGAAAAAATTATTCCTGTCTCTTATCGCCGAGAGTGCCGATATAGCCGAAAATGCGCAATAACGCCGAATTATTTTGGAAAAAAAACTTTCGGCGATATTGCCCACCCTGTATAATATGATTTAACAAGAACTATCTCCCGGTCTTGAACCAGTTATTAAACAATTATAATCTATTATGTTGCAAAAAATGTCAAATTATAATCAAAACGTTTAATTGAAAATTTAAATGAATCCGATAATAATTAATTATGTTTTGAGGATCTAACATGACCAAATTTGGATGTCTCAACGACCCGTTTGTCGATTATTTTTGGAAAGATTTTTTTTAATAAGTTAACTTACTGTGACAAAACTCTGTGCTAATTAAATAATCCTGACATAAATTCTTTGAGCTAACGGTTATTATTATTAAAGAAACATAATTTTTGTTAAAGATATGCGAGTTTGATCAAAATAAAATTCAGGTTTTCACCATCTAGATTTCAGTGGTGTCGAGACTAAAAATGATTTGTTTTACTAAATTCGATTTAATTGCCCTCATAGTCACATTTCAAAATATACCGAATTTCAAACAAGATCGAATGATGTTATTCGTCAAAACATTTAATCAATATTTGAATTCTTTCTTATGTTTTGGTTAAAAAATCTTTAAATGAAGTTTCATAATGATCAAAAAACATTTTTGTATACCGCCAGCAAGCTTTTAACTATAAAGCAGGAAATCCGAGTCACGTTATGTGTTGCGGCGCGCACTACAGCCGCAAAATTATTGGACACACATTTTTCATGTTTAATACAGGTGCCCATTATCGACGAAATTTTTCAAAAAAATTTGGCGAAATTGGGCACTTTCGGCGATATGAATAAATTTTAATAAATAAAAAAAATTTCTTCAAAAATCTAAACGGCTTGGCGTTCGGAATACGGTCTTCATTTGAAAAGTTTTTCAATTTTATAATGAGTTTAACAATAGGTTCAAATGAAGTGAATCACCAAAAAGTGTAAAATTACGTGCTCCACCAACCTCAATCAAATGAAATTCGAAAAAGAAGAATTCTGAAAATTAAATCTTGCAATATGACGTCATTCGTGATGCACTCGAAGTTATTTGTTATAAAAAGCTCAAACGCCCACACAATTTCGGCGATATGGATAAAGGGCCCTCAGTTGACATATCATGACTATTTGAATGATACAAACAAAGCGGAACACTCACACTCAGTCAAAACCCTAAATTGCAGAAAAGAGCGATTTCGTAAGTCAGATTTGGGCAGATTCAGCCAATTCCATTTTTGGATTCAGATTTTTCGAATAGTCACGATCTGTCGGTCAAGGGCCCTTAAGGGGATGACATAAACCCGGAATCCAGGAGTCAATATAACTTACGAAAATAGTAAGTCAGTATATTTTTTTATGCTTATCATAGTCAGCCGATTTAAATGCTTATTTCATGCCGATTTCATGCTTATTATAGTTAATCGATTTAAATATGTTTCAGCTTCATAAAATAATTTTTATCAATTTTAGAAAATATTTGAGTTCGGGTTTTCATCTTTAAAATCGTAAAAATTTGAAAAAAATCGAAGCATTATGAAAGTTTTCCGCATTTTTGTCCAAATTTTTTTTTGTTTTAATAACTTAAATTTGTGGGTAAAAACCAAAGAAAAAGCAACTTTAACTTTTTTCATGGATTCCTACATATTTTCTGACCGCTGTTTGAAAAATCATAAAATTTTTCAATTTTTATCGACTTTTTCAGAAAAATTATGAAACTTTTCCCCAAATCAAGTCCAAAATTTTTTATTTGTGGTTTTTTGAACTCTCCAAAAAAATCATGCAGAATCACATATTAAATGCTTTGGCATCTATTTAATCGCCGTATGTCAACTAAGCGGTTAGTCGCTGTGATTATCATTTTGAAACTGTGATGAAATTTTAACACTTGACTGTGCACTCGTTAAGTGCCATTCGGCACTGAATCTTTTTAAAATGTTATGTTTGTGAAAAATTTCCAATAAATGTGGTTTAATAGGCCATTTTGTTTAATAGTCAGGACATTTTTTTAATATCAAAACGAAATTATAGGTCAATTTTTATCTCAAAAAAACTGTTTTTCTTTACTTTTTGCCAATTTTTTAACCCTTTTCAGGAAAAAAAAACTTTGATATTTAAGAAATTTCGACTGTGCAGAGTAATTAGGGAAGTAATTAGCGGAGACACCCCACAATATCTGAAGTTATTAAAATCGTCTTTAAAAAAAATCTATAGTCGGGTTAAGTTGGAAATTGAATGCACAGTGAAAAGTGTTTTTTTTTATTTTCAACTCATAGTTATTTGTTTAGAAAATAACCCGGGGAAGGGAAGAGGAGAACGTTTCCTTCCCCTTTTCTTTTCTTCCTTTTTACGAGCCTGCCCCCTGTATGTGTTAAGTTGAGGAAGTTCAAGTCCTCCTGAGACGGACTCCCGACGTATTCTCATATTCTTTTGACATTTCATTTTTCAATAAAATTAGAAAAATAAAAACATTTTGTTTTTCTGCAAATTCACATCAAATAAAATTTAAAATTGATTTTTTGTCTTCTTGCGAAATTTATTTTAGAAAAACATGTCATTCAATTTAATTTTCAAGCTAGCTGACCGATTTGCAGATTATATTGTAATTGAATTTCATCAAAATCAGCTTTGAGAAACAATTTACAAATTTCTGTAATAATTACTGACCAGATTTTTTGCTATCTTTGCAATGTTTTTATGTAGCAAATTTTAGACGCGATACCAGTTGTTTATATTCAGTTAACTCCGTGATGTATATTAGGTTATATTTCTGGACAACCCTCTGTGTGCTATAATTAGGCACTTACAAATGTAGTCAATGCTATAAATTTGATGATATTGTTTCTGATAATCGTCAATAAAAAATACAAATTTTTCTTCGAGGAACGATTCTTAGAACAAAATTCTATTAGAACAATTAAATTGTTATTAAAATTTCTTATTTCACACAAAAATATCCGATTTCAAAAAAATGAGTCATCTTTTTCATCAATTCATCGGAGCGTAACTGAAATCAAAAATCAGTTTTCAATAAAGAATCGTTATAAATATAATTTAAAGTCAGATCAACAATTAAAAATAGAGCATATTCAAAACAAATTTTCCTAAAAAGTGAGTTTTTTTTTTCGACAATTGTAAAACTTTATTAAAAAGATTTGTTGAACAGTTAGGTAAACATAAACAGATTTTGAAATACCGCTCTAGTCACCCCGTATGGAAAACCGAGGTGTTGAGCAGTCTTTGAGTGACGATTTATGAGTGTGAACTTTGTAGCTACTCTACGTAAAACCATCTGACGTAGTTTTAGTGAAAAAATTTCCGACAATCAGTTCTAAGGTACTCAGAAGTAACCTGCAATTTCTGATCTCTAATCTACAGGTGTATTTCAAAATGGCTCCATGTGTGAGGAGGTTAAAGGACTTTTTCTCATATTTGAAAATCATGTTCTATTCGAACTTTTATAAAACTCAGAAAAAACTTGTTAATCAAGATAAATTTAAAAGTGGTAAAAGGATTGTGACATTCGTGTTAAAAACATTTGAAACTGTTTCTTGGGTCTTTATAATCCGTCAAAATTCATGCATACCATTAAATTTCTTGAACATTTTTATATCGGAAGATATTTTAACTTTAATTTGGTGGTACTTTTTTCTGCATAAAACTTTGATTTTTAACATTATTCATCCTGAGCTATGATTCGAAATCAGAGGAAGCTAAAGAGCACTTTTTCAAAAGCCACAAAATTAAATTATAAATGGCCGATATTTATGATTAGGGCACAATAAGTAGCTCTAAAACGATCTTATCTAAATATTCTTTATTCCATGAAGCATTTCGTTAATCCTCACTCTAAAATTTTTGCAATTGAGCTCATTTTGTGATATGAGTGTGATATTATCATAAAATAATTAAACTATTAAATCTCATATGGTTTCGCCCATACGTATACAATTTCATTGAGCTAATATTTTGTGCCCTTTAGTCGTAGCCATAATAACCCGAAGTTTACATAATTCTATTTCACCCCACAAACAGAACAATGCAATTTTTTTATGCAACTCTACCTGTTTAAATATTTCCAAATGTTTGTATATAGGTACATATTCTACATAAACAATATTGCTCAAGTATGATTTAATCTCCTGAGGGAAATCCGCGGTTCAACTAAAGTTTATCAGTACAGGTAGAGCCAAAAGCTGGCCTTTTGGTAAACTTTACCTGTACTAATATAGGCTGTCCGCGAAAATTTGGAAATAAGCATTTGTCAAAAATAAGAGCAGTTCTCATACAGTAGGGATGATTGGTTTCAAGTGTTGTGTGGTTACAATGCGCGTCACTCATTGGCCCTTTAGTATACTTTAGTACCCTTTAGTGTAAGTTATACTGTATAACACAATAACTGAGCTCACACAAGAGCTGATGCAAATTCCGACATTCTCCCATTTGTATTGTACAATCCACTCGGATTCCGCCTCGATTCCGCCCGGTCCCGACTCATAATTTTTTCCAATCCCGATCCCGCCCGGTCCCGACCTAAGACGAAATTTCCGATCCCGATCCCGACTCGGGATCCCGATCTCGTTTAAGAACACTACACTCGGGGCCCACCGCTAAAAACGTGAAATAATACGCGTCTCTGATCGGCTTAAATTTGGCTTTCCTTACAAAATGATAAGATTCGATGAGTAATAGTTAGCGCAGCGGATTGTCTATTTTTATTTCGGAATTTTGACGTCCTAGCCTTTATCGTTTTTGTACTCTGGAAAATTTGCTGTGTTTTGGATGAAAAACTAAAGAAAAAAAGGTTTATTCTGTATTTTCAAAAAAATTTGCTATAGAAAATATTGAGAAGTTTACATAATTCCATTTCACCCTACACACAAAACAATGCAAAATCCTTAATGCAACTCTACCTGTTTAAATATTTTCACATGTTTGTATATAGTTACATATTCTACATAAACAATATTGCTCAAGTAAGAAATAATCCCCTAATAGGATTCCCCTAGTTCAACTAAAGATAGGCAAGACTGAATCAGTACTACTGATACAAGGAAACTAAAACAACAAATTTTCTCAAGATTATTGATGCAGAAATATCAATAATTCAAATTATTATATATCATTATCAACTTATGATATCATATTATAAATATAATATTATTTATTTTTTATATATCAATTATATACAGTAGGTGTTCGCAATGGGCCAAAAGTGTTGCCCATTGCCCTCACTGTTGCCCGTGTTGCTCATCGCCAACACCTACTGTATATTATTTGTTGGGTGCAAAAATATTTTCCGAACCAAAGTGCCTCTCAGTAGTTTATAGGGTGACCAAGGGACACTGTCTATATCCCCTATTCACACTTTTGTAAATATCCCGGCCCTACAACTAAAAAAACACTTCGTTTCTTAATCAGGGCCGGGATATTTACAAAAGTGTGATTAGGGGATATAAGCTTGAAATTTATACATACATGTATGTTTGGTTATTTTGAGCTAATAACTCAATCGGATGATCCGTTTCAAAAGGCTGGCAATGAAAACCGTGCGAACACCCTATTGATAACTAAGAGGTACTTTGGTTTTCAAAGGGATTTAAAATAATTTTTCATCCAGAATCTGGAAAAATAAATTTAAGTTCTGTTGTATCAGCAATAATTATCTTCAGTTGAAGAAGGAGATTATCCTCCATTTGAGAAATTTTGTTTATGGAAAATATGAGGATTTAAGTGTATGTGAGGATTTACAAAAAGCTTAGTAAATATAACTTATGTTTTCGCTTGTTGCGGTTATTTCTTGTTAAGGGAGTGGGGAACGATATTTGAAGGTTCGGAGCAAGACTTTCTGATCAGTCTATTCGCACAGAATTTTTTTCTGAGTTTTTAAGTCATATATATTATTCGATATAAATAGAACGTTTGTGGCCTTTCGATTGAATGTAGGCGTCTTTTTAGTTTTACTAAGGTAGTATACAAGATGTAGATAAATAAAAAAAATTGGAAAGTTAGTCAGTTTTATCAGAGGTTTGTATAAATATAATTGTGAAGGAGGCCACGACTGACGAACGCAACTCACTGTCTAAATATTTGGCGTTTCATATACTTCTTTCAAACTCACTTGTGATTAGAACCGCCCTCACAAAAGCTTCGCTTGCCCAAAACAATTATTTTGTTTAAAATATTTAAAATCTGGCGAGATTTTTGTTGCTTCAAACCTACTCCTCCTTTTGAATTCAAAATAATAACTTTTTTTCGAAAAGTTTTGTAAAAAAGCCAAAATACATTCAAAATCTCTTAAAGCAAAATTAAAAAAAATTCATTGGGATGGCCACAGTATTTTAGAGACGATTTCACAAAATTTTCTTACAATTTTTTTTATAAAACGGCTAGCTTGAATTTTTCTGGATTTCGGCCATTCCAAGAAAAACGAAAATATACCGTGTCTAAAGTAAAAATCTCAAAAAAGCGATTACATATTTAAATCTAGATTTAATAAGCTTTTTCAATAGAAGGCGTATTTTAAAACTTGACCTAATCTGGCCACTGGTACATGTGGCTAACCCGGCTTAATCTGTTCAAGAGACACATTTTTACAAAAAAATGAGCCAGACAGAAGGCGAATTTTGGCATATATTTGATGAATAATGACTTTAAGGGGTCTGCCAGCAACAAAATAAGTTCTGAAATTTTAAATTTTTTTGTTACAAATTCAGGGTAAACATCTTATTTATTAAAAGTAAAAAATTGTTTTATTTTGAAATTTCTCATTTATAACACTAATGTGCATGAAAAATGCAAACTTGTTTCACTATTTTTTGTACTTTTTCTGAAATTTATAGAATAACTGAAGTTCATTGTTGTAATTTTAAAATTGTAAAAATCAAATCTTTGATGATGTAATAAATACGAAACGTTAAATATTACAATATGAAAACAATCTTATTTATTGAAAACACAAATCAAAACCACTGAACTACAGTGAAAGTATCAGCAATGTGATCGTGATTACATCACAGAATTTACAGATTTTCTCACTTTTTTTGTTTTGCGAAATATTGTTAATTTTCATGAAATTGTTTCAGGCTGTGCGCGGAAATTAAGCATTATATTTATGAAAAACAAATTGTAAATATATGTTCGTTGATGGGTCAAAAAAATTTTCCGTGGAGAAGCTAAATTAAAACTACCAATTATCACTCATTCCTTTTTACTTAGGGGCCTCGCTGCATTTTGACAGATTTGCACTTCTTCATTGTTTTTGTCTTGATAGGAAACTTTTTGCCACTTGAAAATTTTCAAATAAAAACTTTTTCGAACACAAGGTGCCACTGTTCAGCTTACTTTGTTTAATCTGAATTTCTTCGATTGATTATTTTTACTTTATAAATCGTCTTTTGAAAAAACACTTAAAAAACGCCGCGTTTGTGAGTTACGTGTCTAAATTACGGTAAAATTATTTCTTATTTTTTATTTATTAGGAGCTTTAAAATACGTCGTCGACGTTGAAAATTATTCAAGTTTAAGTTCATACGATTTTTAAGTCAAAATCCGAAAATTTAAATTTTTGAAAAAAGTCGAAAAAAAAAACGAAATTTTAGCACATCGAAAAAAATATTTTTTTCATGAGTTAAATGAAATAAATTCAAGACCGATCGACAAAGTCGGCTTACCATTGAGCAAGTCTCAGTGAATTTTTTTTAATTTAAATATATTGAAAGTAGCCATTCCCAATATTAAGCTAAAGATTCCAAAAAATTAGTTTGAAAAATTGAACAAGAAATAGAAAAATTTTTCAGAATATTTCAATTATTTTTGACCAAAAATCACTAAAACCATGTCATATGGTTTTTCAAGAAGCATATAAAGAAAATATGTGGTCAACAGTCGAAAAGTTAAGCGCCATTTTGTAGAGTTATTTCGTTGATTGAAACAAATATGAAAAAAAAATTTGAACGAAAATTAAGAGGCATTGTTATTATGTTTGGAACTTAATTCCAAAAGTCCACATAATTTCTCGAATCGCGAAAGTTAAATTCAACTCAAAATTTCCTTAAAAAACCATAATGCAAAATTCGCTAGTTACAAAGGTGCCCGGATTATGAAACATCACTTTGATGGTATATTGGAAGATATATCAATCCAGTGAAAAGGTTTTTCATCAAGAGCCTATAATCGGTATCTGTCAAAATGCACCGAGGCCCTTAATCCGATAGAGCAAATTGGTCATGCGAGTTATAAGTTATATATCCCCTTTCACACTTTGGTTAAGATCCCGGCCCTGTGTGGTAACTCGCTGGCCAAACTAGCTCACTCATATACCATTTTGCACTACGTTACCGCACAGGGCCGGCATCTTAACCAAAGTGTGAAAGGGGGATATCCTCTAGTTATAAGTTATATTACTTATAACAGTTATAAAACATTTATGAAAAAATAGAAACGTACATTTATCGTACATTTTTTTTTTATTTTTTTGCATTCTACACGTAAAAAATTATTGCAAGATTTAAGTTTCGATTTAAAATTTTTTTCGGGTATAAATATTGAGTTTTGGAATTTGGTATAACGTTATAAAATGATCCTCATCCATGGACTCAAATTTCTGGTCGTTTGGATACGGTGGTACAATTTACAATTTGCCGTGAGACCTTAGGGTTTAATCAGTTGTACCCAGTGCGAAAATATTTTTCTTGGAAAATTGAAAAAATATGCTTGGCACATTATTCTATTCTCAATATAATTTTTTTTTAGAATGCGCAAAATCATGCATGTTGCTTACTCAATCAATAAAATTCATTACTCAATCAATAAATTGGATTATTATAATAAAAACCGAGGCATACTACCCCCTTAAAAGTACAGTATCGTATATTAAGCTGCCTTGCTGACTTCAGACCGGGATTATCACTTCGTTTTACCACTCTGCTGATAGACGAAATGGAACTCTGGTTGACCTGTGGCTTTTCTGACATTTTTCTATGATGCTACTGATTTAAACTTATTTTGGAGAGGTTTATTTCAAAATTTTCACATGAACATTTTGCAAAAGCGCGGTAAATAATTTGGGCTAAACTTGTTAAGACAAATTGAATGTGAATATGATAAAATCAGGAAATTGCATCGAAAAAATCATAAAAAAAATTTGTCGAAATATTTGTTGGGTTTTTTTCGTATTATTAAATAATGGTTAAAAATGGAAACGTTACTATAACTATTGGATTCCAATAATTGGAATATAAATCAGGAAAAGTTGTGTTCGTTGTTATGAAAGTTATGCAGTTTCTGCATATCCTGATAAGAAGGCATTGCTCTAGAATTGAAAAATTGACCAAAAACTAACCGCAATTATGGAATTCCAAATAATACAATTTTTTAAGAAAAATTATGTCAACAAATTAGAAATTTTTCATGCTATCTAAAATTATTCAGAGGTTATCGTATTTTATGTAAAAAAAGGTTATCGTATGTTATGAAATATCTTATGTGGTTGTGAAAATACTTAAAAATGACGAGAATAACGAATTTATGAATTTTTTTCTCATTATGTTTTCTCATATACTGTACATGAGATATGTACATGTATATGAGAAGACATAATGAGAAAAAAAATCATAAATTCGTTATTCTCGTCATTTTTAAGTATTATCACAACTACATAAAATATTTCATAACATACGATAACCTCTGAATAGTTTCTGATAGCACGAATGATAGCATATATATATATCTAAGATAGGGATCACCTGCCCCNATATATCGAGATATCTGATCGAGGTCAAAGACGAACGCTAAGGGATGGGGCAGGTGATCCCTATCTTAGATATAGCATGTATATATGATATACAGCACGTGATATTTTTGGTTGCGATATTATTTTCACGCTCGAAACTGATTGACACCGTTAATTTGGAACTGTGAATTAAAGTTTGTTAAACACCTACGTGTTTGTAAATTCAAACGCTTTGATTGGCGGAGGTGAGCTAAACCAAATCACTAAGATCGCAAGCAAACATGTGAAATGCAATAATTTGTCAGAGAGCGTTTAAAAAATGTGGCCACCAATGCCTAAAATTTAAGGGACCATTCTGATCTTTTTACGTTAATTCGAAACAAAAAATGCAAAAAATAACCAAAAAAATTTTTCATTATCTTTTGAACTTTTTGGATACGTTTGATCGTATTTTCGCCAAGTAGTGATTTCTTAGATTTTATTTGGAGAAATAATTAGATCTTTAGCTTGTAAGCGACGTCCGTGAGAACTGAACAGTCGTGTATCGGTAAATTACTTGTCATACATCAAGTTCATCGAAATTTTCTGCGGTGTTTTTAAATCAATTTTTCCATACAGATAAATATTTCTGTTTAAAAACATTAATTTTGCGGTTTCTTGCTTATGGTGCAAGGAATCGCAATTTTCACAGTACAAATTCAACTTAACTGTACAGCTGGCAATACCGCGTTATTAGTACTTTCGGCGATATAAATAAAATTTATGTTCAAAAGTCAAAAGCGCGTGGGCTTTCGAAATGCTTGCATAATTTGAAAATTATTTCACTATTTTCAGGAGTGTCACAATATGTTAAAATTGAGTAAAATACTGAGATGTCTGGGCTTTTGTACTCCACCAAAGGCAATCAACTTAGAATTCAATAAATAAAAATTATGAAATTTCATCTTGAAATATGACATCATTCATGAAGCACTCAAAGTAATTTATATGATATAAATTATATCCTTTCCCCAACCTAAGTCCATCTTAAAAATGTTTGCTATCTCTATAGACTATACTATAGTCTATAGTATAGACTATAGCGCGTGTTCGAATCCCATTAATGTTGTCTTAGTGATTGTCTTGAGTATGATTGTAGGCAAGGGTGCATGATATTGGGACCGCAAAATTTGATCGGTGTGTAATCACTCAAACAATCACTAAGACAATATTAATGGGATTAGAACAAGCGCTATAGAGATAGCAAGCATTTTTAAGTTGAGAAAAGGTATTGAAAAATACCAAACGCCCACGGAGTTTCTTCGATATTCGCTCTTTTGGCGATATGGGCACTGGCAGGAAATTTAATAAAAATCGTGAAATTGTGTAGGTTTTTTTCGGCTATTTTGGGCTGGCGATATCGGGCCTCCCCTGTATTTTATAAAGAATATCAGGTATAAATTAACAGTGAGAAAAACTAACATCTGAACTTGAGAAAATCTTAAAATTATCAAACCATGGGTAAAATGGAGGCAAGTTGGAATTCTTCTAACTAAAATCATGAAAATAAAAATGAATAAAATGTGACATCGTGATTGGTCGAAATAAAAATCATCAGTTTCAAACTATATTCCGATGCAGTTTTTAACCGCGATTGCAAAAATATATGAATCTATATATGGATTACCCGCCCTTAGAGTACAAATCCTGAATATTTGAAAAATGCGAAATCTGAGCATTTGATTGGTTGATCCTTTTTTAATCTGACCAATGAAATCGAACTATTCCGCAATCAAGGGTTTTAATTGGGTGCTAATATCTTGCGTTGTTTGTATCATTCAAATATTTAGGATTTGTACTCTGAGGGCGGGTAATCCATAGGATATATTAATTATCATCATAGCCTATAATTCATAGGCTATGGTTAGGATTCGGACCGGGAGAACCAGGCCGTAAGTAAAACCGATATCAATATAAAAACCGCTCCCAGAGTCAATCAGTTCTAAAAAATGTTCCACAAATTAAAACAGATAGTTTGAGCCACCTTGTGGTCAGAAAGTAAGTTTCAAATTTTCGGCTTTTATTTCTATATTCCGTATTATTTTTTTTAACGAGCGATATTAAAGTTATAAAGAGGTCACTTACAGTAAAATTTGTCACATTATAACAAAAATCTCGGATCTGCAAACTGAAAAATTTCGCTCGGCCATTTTGTTTTGGGATTTTCGCTGGACCAGGTCGAACTCGGCCACTTTTTCTGGGAATTTTGCCGATCCGTGGTTCGTAATTTTGCTAAAAAGTTGATCCAAAGATCCCGATCCGATGTCTAGCTATGATTCATAGCCAATTTATTTGACCTCAAATATTCAAGAAAGTACATAAATCGACCATATTTTTTTAGAATACTAAATAATATATGATTTGTATACCGCTTTTGACGAAGTTTTTTACCCCTTGATGTTTGGGTCAATGAACCAGCGCGATAGTCAAAATAGACTTAGTAAAACGCTTATTTCTAAAATGAATGGGTAAGGGCTAAGGGTCAGTAAATACTAAAATATTTACGCTTTGTAATAATTTGAAAAAATAGTAATTTAGAAAGGATATGAAACCAGATTATCTTTGGCTGGTGGAACTAGTTATGAAAACCACTCATTATCTTTGACTTGAAAAATATTGAATAAAATAATTTCAAAGTAGAATTGAAAGATTTTTCGAAATAAATTATATGCCGGTGTGCTCCTTAAGTTTCATGAAATAGGGCAGAATTTTGATAGTTCACAAAATAAATAAAAATTGAACAATTTTAAAACGCCGATTAGCTTAAATTTGTAATAAAAATAAATAAATACAACACCCTAAATTATTTCGGCGAGAAAAATAATCCGAAAAGTCCCCAATTTTTATTATCAAAATATAGAACTCGCGGCTCGTGGTTAAAAATCTCAAATATTCGCGATTATTTTTGTCCAAATTATTCAATAATTTTTATGCTTGAATTTTTGGGGTACTTTTCAATGATAACGAATCTGAAAATTTTCCCTAATTTTACTTTTTTGTTTTAATTTTTAGAAATGATAGTTTAAAATAAATTAAGCTGAAAATATATGGTAACAAATTAACGTATCTATATTTCAGAACATATTTTGTTGAAAATTCAGCAATAACAAATGATTTGGTATTTATTCGTTAAAATTTCTAGGCCAAAAATTTTTGTGTTTAATTTTTGATGATCAACTCGTAGCGTTGCAAAGAGGTCGCTAGCGACTGAAGTTCGTTTTTTTATTATTTAAGTTTAATTCTAGAAACTGTTTTTCAAGGAGACGCTACGAGTTAAACATTCAGTCATTAAACATTTAAGTCCAATTTTTTCTTGTTATTTGTTTTAATCCGTTTAAATCCGCCGTTTAATCCGCCGAGGCATAATAGCCTTTCAGGAGGCTTAACGTTGAGCGTTATTTAGAGAAAACTCTTATGAGATGAACCTTCAATTTTTCCTTTATGATCAAGTTGAAGAGTTAAATTTTCAAAAAAAAATTTCATATCGTAGAAATTTTATGTTTAATTCTAGAAGAAAACGTTCGAAAAGCAAGGTTAATTAAACCACGTGATACTACCTCAGGCTCCAAGAAATGTATGTTTATCTTAATAACTGCGCAGTGCTTTGTTAAACTTAATACTTTTGTCTGATTGACTATATCTGTTGGGAATCAGAAAATATTTCTAAATAAGTTCAAAAAATTCATGAAAAAATGAAATTATCCTATGAAATTATTTGATTATTATTACAATATTAAGGCAAATATGGTATAAGAGTACCACTCTGGCATGATTTTTAAAATAATATATTTTTTCAAAACATATCATTTTATCCATACTAATATCAAAATCAAATATTTTGAAATTTCACACCCAAAAAAATATCTTTGCTCCAGATTTGTCCAGAAGGCTAATTTTTCTTGCAAATTGTACTTAAAACACTGTTACCATGGTGGACACCCTAGTTGTTATTTAAGTCCTATTTCGCTACTTGTATCATGATTATACTTTCGGCCCGAAAACAGTTAAAACAGTTTCCTAAAAACGTGATTTTTCATGAATATTTTCCAAAAAATCTTTTGATTCCAATAAAAATCAGACAAAAAATAATGAATAGAACAGAAGACTTATATTACGCGGTTATTGAGATGAAAAAATATTACCTGGAGCCTAACATGAGGTAGTATCACGTGATTTAATAAACCTTGTATTTCAAAACTTCTTTTAGAATTAAACATAAAATTCGTAGAATTTTAATTTTTTTTTCAACAATATAACTATTCAACTTGTTTATTGAGAAAAGATTGAAGGTTGACCTCATATAATATGAGTTTTCTGTAAACAACGCGCAAAGTCAAGCCTTATAAAGCTTCTCTTGACAAAACCAGCATGTTTATCATGAAAATTTGTATGGAGCGGGGGTGCCAGATTTTGATAGATTTTCGGTCAATACAGGATGTATGAACTCAACCCAAAATGCACCAAAATCTTTTAGGCATGTATTATATTTATATCCTTTTATTGTCCTCACCCAAAGATTTGGTCCCTCAAAAACACGGAGGGTGAGAAAACGACGCGTCATGTGAAAACGAGTCATTCAATTCAGTTCTTAGATAGCTCAAACTTGAGTACAATTATCTAATTAATATAAACATTAAAAAATTGTTCTTTTAAATAGGACCAATGTTTTTAATTTTCTAGATTTACTGAAATTTGTTTTTAATTATTAGTTTTTCGTTTTTAAAAAATAGAAACCAAGTCTGCAACGGAAAAAAAATGTGCGTGGAAACAATGTTACTGTTTCGGACCAATTTTTTATTTCGGCTTATTCACTAGATATTTGTGCCAGAGCTATCTAGAACCTAATCGGACGTCTGAGTCGTTTTTTGAAAACCCCGTGTTTTCTCACCCCGTTTGTTCTGGAGCGGCCTCCTCTTGGCGGCGGGCTGTTTTTTGAGGGACCAAATCTTTTGGGAGAGGCCCAATAAAAAGATATAAGATGAATAATGTTAGCGTTAAGCGTTTGGTTAAAGATTTCGGTCCATTTTGGTTATCGCGATTTTGGTCATTATTCAGTAATAATGGTTTGATTTTGAATACAATAAAAATTTTGACGAACATCTGATCAGATCGAGTACCTTTTGAATGCTCAAAATAACGGCCATCTCTGGAGCGTTCAAAATCTTGAGTACCTAAAACGCGCGGTTTAAGGGTGTGGGTGACGATAATTGAGAGTTAATAGAATAATTTTTTGATTGACCTGTTTTGTAGCCCAAAATCAAAAATAATCTATCGTTTTCCTACGTAGAACTTAAAAAAAGTTCAAAATTTTGAGCTGTGAATTTATTCACAAATTTTGAAAAAAAAAGGAATCAGCAAAAAAGTTTTAAATTATCAGCCGTCTTTGGACAGGCTTTTCGCTTGTAAATGAACAAGTAACAAAATGTATAGAGTTCCAACTTAACTTGAAACGAAGCTTAGCTTTTCTGACCGATAAAGATTTTGTACTAACTTGAGGCTCAACAGTGATAAAAGTAACAAAATGTGTAGACTCTTGCAGTTCAAAAGTGAAGAACTAACAAAATGTGTAGATTCCTTAACTTAAAACAGAGCTTAGCTTTTCTGACCGATAAAGATTTTATTGGCTAACTTGAGGCTCAAAAGTGATCTAAATCTTCTTTCACATAGAAAAAATACCAGGATCTACTAACACCCCCTTAATCTTCAAAAGGTTGTAATCAAAAATAAGATAAAAAGCTTCTCTTAGAAAGTTCAATAAACGAACGCTAGAGCTAACATTGCCTAAATGTTTAGTGCTCAGCTTTTACACCCTCAACGTACGTGATTTCTCAGATTTGTCTATCTCCAAAGCCGCGTAGGTGCAAAAAAATAGTTTGGCTGAGCAGAGAATGATTTTGTCACGATATTTAATTTTCAGAATTATTTTTGTACCAACAGAAGTTATTTTACAAAACACTCAATAAGATGTCTTAAAATATTTGGCTAAGTGATTTTGTTTAATTCTCGATATGGATCGCCACCCCGTGTTCGATCAAAAACTGCTAAGGTGAACTCTTTTTTACTAAATCATTTAGCCGACTGCATCATTTCCGATGAAATTC
>SCLH01000551.1:81620-93522 GCA_004367855.1 Oikopleura vanhoeffeni | reverse complement strand
TTGTAATCAAAAAAATTTTAGACCAAGCTCATTGTCATTTTTTTGGCCGATTTAGTATAGTCTCAACTTTTAAGCGAAATCTATTTGCGACGACTACCTCCTTAAGTGGTCATACGCCAGGGGGGTTTTAAGTGGTCACAGGCCAAGGGGGTTATAACTTATAAGTGGTCAAAAGCTTTTTTGGTCTGAGAAAAGTTTCTTGGAATGTATTTCTCGAGAATATTTTATTCTAGATATCTGAACTTAATTTTTTTAATAAAATTAAACTTATATTTTGATTTCTTTTAACTAAAATGAAAAAATGTTCGTACTGATGACAAACTATGGATTATTAGAGAAATGGAAGAAAAAAATTAGTGTGGGGTCAAACGATATCAACAAATGGTTTTTTCCTATGTGTACTACTGACATTGTGTAGCCAAGTAAATTTGTGGCGACCAAAACTTTCTGTTTTTCTCTTTTTCAACCGGTTGACCAGTAATCAACCTTTGAAATAACCGGTTTTTCTGAGGCAAATGCAGAGAGTTTTCGAAAAATATTTGTTTTCATAAATAAATAAATTTGAAATGATGATCTTTGCACTTTTATAAAAATCAATCACCACCTATCATTGATAGGCTATCAACCAATAATTGTCAAGAATACATACATCGGCTCGGGCAAAATTTTTTTTTGAAAGTCAAAAACCGTTCTTCTTATTTTATATCAATTCATCATAGGAATTTCAATGTTTCCTATTCGCCCTAAAAAAGCACCGTGCGTCGATAGAACTAAAAAAAAATGAACTGACTGAGATGAGAACCTATGGTCCATAGGCTATGGACTTCCGGTTTAGATCATCATTCACCGATGAACCGGTTGACCAGGAAAAAACAAAAGTTTTGGCGAATAGAACCCTGATGTGGGAAACCATTATTTGTGTGGTTTATATTTGTCTTGAAAATTAGACTTCTCATTTTGCTGGTTCGCTTACACGATGATCGCACGCTTAAAATGGTTCCCCTGATTAGTGTTGTATTATGAAAAGTGTTTTGGTAGTGTCAAAACAGAAATTATTTCCAAAATTTCAATCAAAAATATCAAGTTTTTTTAAGAAAAATTAATTTAATTATGTCAATAGCTGTTGAAAATTTAAATAGAAATTGCCTAAAAAATGTATTTATAATTGTAAAAAAAAAAATAGGGGGGGCTTTAAGTGGTCACAGGTCACCGGGAAAATCAAATATGCCCTAATAGAGGGGTTTTAAGTAGCCAGGGGGGCTTTAAGTGGTCAACTACTGTACATGATATATGTGTGATATTTTTTGTATAAAAAATAAAAAAAAAAATTGGGGGGGCTTTAAGTGGTCACAGGTCACCGGGAAAATCAAATATGCCCAAATAGAGGGGTTTTAAGTAGCCAGGGGGGCTTTAAGTAGTCAACTACTGTACATGATATATGTGTGATATTTTTTGTATAAAAAATAAAAAAAAATGTGTTTTTGAAATTCTAATTACAAAACTTAATTTTCAGCGAAAAATGCTAAAATCAGTTTTTTTCAAATGCACTTATAAAAAAGGTCCTAAAGACTGGCATCTTAAGGAGATTGTGGGTGCAATAGTTATTTTCGACCACGGTCTCAAATGCGTTACTATTTTTCTTGTATCCGACCATCCAGCACATGAGAAATTGGTTGCAAGCAAAAAAAANCTTTTCAAGGTTACGAACTACAATGTGCAATTGTAAACAAAGATAGATTAAGGGGATTGTGGGTGCTTCCAGCAATGTGCTGGGGAGAAATAAGCCCTTTTTTAAAACTCAAATATCTTTTGTGAGAATTAAGTGGGATCTACAGGGTGTAAGGTTTTTCCCTTTTTTTCCAAATTGGATTCACTTGATTCGCGATGTTTTGATTGGTTGAATCTGAGAAAGACGTACTAGGTTTTTGCCGAAATTAACCGTTCACATTAGCGTTCTCATCGCTATCCAATTTGGAAAAAAGAAGGGAAAAATCTTACACCCTGTATGTTTTCAATTGCACATTGCAGTTTGTAACCTTGAAATGGATAAAAGTGATAAATCTCTAAAAAATATCTTAACGTGAGTCATTAAATGCATAAAACCTAATTGCTGGTATTTCTTTCCATTAAAGTTTAACTTCATATCCCACGTATCCAAAAATTGCATTATGCCGATAATATTTGTCAGAAAAAATTCTCTACAATATGGACTGATAAATTTTTTTTAATTCATCTTAATTTGCCGGGATTTTTTTGAAAATTTATTGCTATAGTTAAAATAAGCAAAATGTAGATTATTTTACAAAAAAAATTTAACTCACGAACGGTCATGCGGTTTTTTTCTCTTTTTCATAAATAATTCTCAATTATCTTAGTAAATTATAGATTGACAAATTTTAATAATTGTTGTGGGTTTTCTCGCAATCACTATTTTATGCAGATTTACTGCGCGCCATTATTAAATTGATTAGGCTAAAAATTAAAATATCAAAATAAGAGCAAAAATCTTAACAAGTATAATATTGAAATACTTTGATTTAGTGTAACTTTTTGGTGTGATTATAATTATTCGTAATTTGAGACTATCCTGTGGCCAGAATTTTAAATAAATAATTTTTGCAAGCAAATCTGATATTCTAGAACTAGTTATTCGATAACTATTTATACTTTGAAAATTTTTGGCTTGCAATCAATTTCTTTTGTCGGATACAAGAAAAATAATAACGAATTTGAGACCCGTGGTTGAAAATAACTACTGCACCCACAATCCTCCTTTAAAATTATGATTCAACAAATTATTTGAAAAAATATTGCAGAAAAATGTTTAAAAAATTCACAATGTTGTTCAAAGTTTCCGAGCTAATACATTTAAATTAGGGACATCAATTAAATGCCATATCGATATCAAAATTTAAGATTGTAGGACTGGAACATGTACTTCATGTTCATCAATCCAATATTGGGACGAATCTGATTATGAATGTAAAGCATGCACATCTGAAAGTGTTTGCGACGGAACCGACCAGTATTCTTGCCCAGACGGAACTGAAGAACAAAGCAATGAATGTGTTAGATGCGATATAAATTTTGCATACGATTGTTCATCTTCGAGTACATGCACTTGCTTTACATGCCCAGCAGGATACGAAACAGACGGGACAAGTTAATGGTTTAAGAACCACATATCTTTTTTTTTATCAAAAACAAGAGATTGAGATGAAATAGCAAATTAAATAAGAAAAATCAATTAAAAAAATTCGACTTTTTTTGAAATTTATTTTCAAAAAAAAATGTTTTTTTCGAACAATTAAGTTTTTTTCAAAATTTTCTTCGGAAATTTCATTTACATCCAAATTTCATCAAATATTTTATGGAAATTATATGGAGAATATGGCGATATTATTTAATTGTATTCAACAATAAAAACTTTGAATTTAATTATGACATTTTCAAGGGTCTAGTCAACACTAGTGTGTAGTAAAAATGTGCTGTGTAATGATATTGCCTTTTTTTATTGATTAACGCGTAGGCTACGCTTTTAATATTGCGTGCTTAATAGCGTTGCTAACTAAGATCTTATTAATATAATCACTATACTCTCAAATGAACGAATTTACTTTTCAAATAAAGAAAAATAAACAAGGTTAATTAGATAAAACAGGTCAAAAATTGATAATTAATAGTAACCTAGAAAATAATTGTAACGAATTCTGTAACCGTAAAATAGCTGTACAATGTGTGATGAAGAGGAATATCGTGGTAACAGTGATACTGGATCATGCAATTCTTGTGATGCAAATTCATATTGCCCAAATAAAGATGGCGGTCCCTTAGACTGCCCGGATGGATATTATTTTGAGTCTACTGAATGTGTTAAATGTCCTGCTGGGTCTTCGTGTACTTCTGGGTCAAATTCACCATGTTCAAGCAATGAATATTCATATGCTGGTGATAGTGAATGTCACTCTTGTCCATCTGGGCATGTGTGTGATGGAACTGACAAACAAATGTGCAAATTTGGTCAATATATTGATAGTAATACTTGTAAAGACTGTGAATCAGGCTATAATTGCCCAAAACCAGATGTAGGTAGAAAAGAATGTGTTTGTGATTCTACGTTTTGTGTGTATTCGGGACCAGGTGCTATATCGTGTTCAGTTGAAGGTTTACGATTCGTATTATGTTTTAAAATTTTTTGTGCGATTCATGAGATTTTTAAAAATATGTTTTTCGAAATCTTACATGTCAATAAATAAATAAAAATAAATATATTTAATCTTGAATAAGAAAGCACTCTAGTGCTATTATTGATCAACAGCGCTAGCCCTACAACACCGCTAGCGGCCCGTTGTCTAGTACGTACTAGTGTAGAGCATATTTGGGCGCGCATACATTCAAGATGCGGGCTGGCGCCCAATCTTTCGCAAAATATTCTGAAATTGTACACAAAATGTCGAAATTCACATTTAATCACGCAATGTCGATTCGGAAATTTCCTCCTCATAATCTGAATTTTTAACCCTCGAACAGTTTGTCCTGCTGGCACACAATGCAACTCTAATGGCATAGCGGCTACATGCTCAAATGGTCAGTATTCTCATTTTGGAGAGCAAAGGTGTGAAGTTTGCCCCAAATCATTTTATTGCCCAGACGAGCTTATCGAATCTCCTATTCCCTGCCTTGACGGATATTACTCTGACCCAGGCGCCTCTGAATGCACCCTTTGTTCAGAAAATTTTTCTTGTGAAGAAGGCACAGGAACAAATTGGGCGGTGACTCCATGTGGGGGTACTCAATACAGTCAGGTTGTTCAAGATCAACTGAGTTGATTTAACTTACTGAAAAATGTTGAATCAGATAATGTAGCTTTGTTTAAAAAAATTGAATCATGTTTTTGATTGAACCTAGCGCCGAAATTCGAAAAATGATTTCGACAACCTTAGGGAACGCAAAATTAAAATTTTCAATTTTTAAATCGAGCTCTGGAGCGCCGTTAGAGACAAATTGAAGAGCGACAGTAGCGATCAAGCCGAGCGTTTAAATATATCTAACACGGGGCTTCCTATTCTTTTTTTCTAGATTTTTAGCCAACATTTTTATATAATTCGGCTTTAGAAAACAACTCATCTGATAACATTCCCAGATAGCTCATACTGAGCACAAATATCTTGTGAATAATAAAATAAAATAATTTGCCCATCGGACCAATTTATTTTATATTTTTTCTGAGATTACTGAAATTCTTTAATTATTAGTTTTTCTAAAAAAACATTGGAAACAATGGTCGGAATCCGACCGTCGGATTCGGAATTTTTTTATTTTATCATCCAAAAGATATTTGTGCTCAGTTTGAGCTATCTAAGAATGAAATCGAATGAGTTGTTTTCAAAATCAGAATTGTATGAAAATAGTGGCTAAAAATCTGGTAGGATCTCGACTGTGAACGTCCATCTTGACTCTATCTAAGTACTCAACACCTGGAGAGAGGGGCAGAGGTGTAGTAGCACTGCGAATCAATAGGAGGCTAGTACCTTTAATATATCATACAAATTGTATGATACAATATACAGTATAATTTATTCTTGATTTACAGGTAGTGTTTGATGAAATATATTGAAAAAATAAAGATAGATGAATTAGGGTGTCATCTATCTTGGAAGGTCGAAAAAATGTCGGAATTATTAAATTTTTTGTATGTTCTTATATATGATACCAGATATATGATACCCAGAATTTCGACCAATAATTTTTGAAATTATTTTTTTGAAATGAGAGTCAAAAAAATAATATTAATCGCTATTTTCATTTTTTGACATTTATCTACATGTATTTTTCGGTAATTTTAAGACGTAGGATTTTTTTTCATTCAACAAGGCAAACAACGGGATCGTAGAATTTATAATCAGTGGAAATCCTTAAAGTATAATCATAATAATGAAATTAAAAGAAACTAATCGATAATTTGCACATTTTAATATGATTTAATTTTTATTAACAATTATTTCGCGGAAATGCGGGCTAATAATTATAATGTCACACATCTGCTGTTTTGCAGATTGTAATCTTTTAGGAACTCTAAAGGAATAACTTAAATCGATTCCCACCGAGACAGGTGAGAAACTCTGAGGCTGAACCTGACTTTTGTTTTATTAAACAGTTATTAAATAATTAATTTTATATTAACTAAAATTAATTCAATTTTGACATAAATATATATTATTTATTTCTAAATATTAATTGTTTTAATCAATTTCGTGGAGACTGAAATTTTAACTGACTAATTACTATTTATTATTAAGACTTTGGATTTTTTTGGGGTTTTGAGATTTTGTTAAAAAAGACAGTTTAAAATTTAAAAATTTTGACTTTAATCCACCAGAATTGTTGATTTGACACAATGGTTTGCCAAAATTTTTGACCATAATATTGTATATGAAATTTGGTACTGTCAATGTCTTTTCAGACATATTCTCCAGAATTGTCAACCGACTTTTGAAATTCCTGAAGATCATCTTTTGGTAGAACTTCCTTATGTTAAATTTTACTTTTCAATTAATTTACAACTAAAATAATTCAATTAATTATTCTCATATATTTCATGATATAATTTTTTTCAAATACAGTGGTAATCACGGATAATATGTATTACGTATAATATATAACAAAGTACCTGCCTCTCAATCATATGCAGCGCTAGCCTCACCACACCTGTTCGCGCCAGTAGTGTGGTACACTATAGAGTCAAGATGGACGTTCACAGTTGTGACCAGTATTAATTGTCCCTCCAAAAAACTGTATGTGAAACTAATTTTGGCACTAGTTTTTTTTTGAAAAAAGTGGGTCAATAGTGGTTTGATTATTTCGAAATGCTTCATTGATAAAACTTCGGCTTATGAAAATTTCCCATTTTTTCTGTAGAATAATTGAACAATCTCAATAAAGTCCGGAAGGTATCTATGAATGTATTGATTGCCAAAATGGATTTGACTGTTCTTCAGCCCTGCCTATCGTTTGTGATGGTGGATTTTATTCAAGTTCTGGAACCTGTCAAACATGTACAGCCGGAAATTATTGTCCAATAGGAAGCCCAGAACAAATCGAATGTCCAATAGGATACTATTGTCCATCTGGATCAGAATTACCAATAAAATGCCCAATGGGAAGAATAGGAAACGATATCAGTGGTACAAACGTTGCAAGCTGTAGTGCAGTCTGTCCAGCGGGAGAGTTTTGCGATGGAGTTACTAAACAAAGATGTCCTAGAGGTCATTATTGTTCGGACTCTACTGTGATACCAGTCAAGTGTCCTGAAGGAACATTTAATGATAAATTGGGAGGCGATAATATTAATAAATGCGTTAACTGTAAAGCAGGATATTACTGCCCCGTTGGATCTTCTGATGAGGGCAATTTATGCACGGCTGGATACTTTTGTGAAGGTGGAGGTGTTGGAAGAACACAATGTACTGCTGGAACTTACTCCGAGAGGGAAGGAAATTCAGCAGAAATAGGTTAGAGCAAGGCCTTCTTGAATATCACTTTTTTGTAGTTACATAAAAAACGATTCTGCAATAAACATTCAAATTTACTCATATGATCATCATTATGATGAAAACATTTTCAAAACATTTTCGTACAAAAAATAATATTCGATAATATTGATCGACTGAGCGTTATTTAAGTGGGCGGTGTTAAGTGACCAAAAATGTATTCGCCGTGCTTGACCCATTTCACATCTGTCATTTTTTTTCTAAGGCCATTTTGATAAGGGAAATTTTATATCCGCGGCTGTTAAGTGACCAAATATTTTCTCTACTCTCAAGCCTCAAAAATTGGTCACTCAAAGCGGTGCGCTTTAAGTGACCAAAATAGTGTGGTCACTTAAAGCGCGATTTAAGAGGGTGGTCGTCGCAAAATGAGGCTCTAAGAAACGCAAATTTTCCCAATTTATTTTATTCCTTTTTTATGAAAATAATCGAAAATTACAAGCATTTGGTGTACTCGTTTTATTGTGAATACATAGCTAGGAGCACTTTTTGATGAGTTCACAAAATATTTCGTATGAAAAAGTTGAAATTTCTTGGATTTTTGGAAATTTTAAAAACACGATTTACGAGAAAAACGAGTCCATAATTGTAGACAACCTCAACTTGTGTGTTGCTCCCGACGGACTTCAGCTGCACATTATTACCTTAGGTTTCTGAATGGTGAACTTTTCACAATCCAGGTCGGAGGGAAACATTTTGATTAGACACCCTAAACAAGGTCAAAATAACAGTTTTTTGGTGATACTGAGAGCAAATTCAAAATGAATTATGGTTAAAAAAACTCAACTTGGTGTTGTTGGCTCAGCGGTCTGTCTGGTCTAATTGTGACGTCTAATCATTGTTTGTACCCTAGGAAAAACCTCAGGGAGGTAGTATACATTTTGTTAAAAAGATGATTTCGTTATTTTTTGTAAGTCACGTTCTGATTGGACGAGGCCATGACGCGTCACTATTTGATTAGTTTATTAAGAGATGCCAAGATTTTGTCAGAGGATATAGCGTCAGAGGAGAGGTAATGTTAGGTCCGACCGATTTGTACTTTTGCTAGCAATGGGTACATCACTGAAAAACCCATTTCTTGGCATTAAAAGTGGCGACGACACCACCACCCTTGATGGTGGACGCAAATTTTTTGGTCAGCTCGTAATTATGAACTTTGATTTTAATTTGAACTTTCTGCGAACTCTAGGTGTATGACCATCAGTCTGCTTGGGGTACTGTCAGTAACCAAAATTTGTTCGCGATCGTTCTTGACCCCATTTCACACCCTGTAATTTTTTCCAAGCCATTTAGATAGGGAAATTATTTTCGGGGGAAATTACAGTTTTCGATTTAAAGTCGTCTCTATAATATAAATGTTAATATGAAAGACATGAAAATTAATGGTTAGAACTTTCTTAACGAAATTTTTGATTGGAAGCTCCGTTAATGGTACCAATCAAAGTATTTGAAACCTCAGAGATATTTTTGAAATTTACCAAGTTATTTGGATTTTTGATTTAGATGCCAAATTTGACTCTTTTTAATATGCATGCGTGAGTAACTAGAGTCGCAAAAAATAGTTATAAAATTACAGAGTCGACCAAAAAAAAAGTTGGGTCACTTTCAAAGCGCAGCGCTTCTAGAGTGCCCACAAATTTTTGTGGCACTTGAAGCGCGGCTTTAAGTGCCCAGGTCTGTTTTGGTTACGAAATACTTGTCCTAATTGGTGTAATGGTGCAATAAATAATTTGTGATGTAAATTTTTCGTCATAGATTAAGGATATATCTACAAATTAAGTCATTGTTCGCGTTTTGCTTATACAAGGCAGCTTCCAGTTGTCTCCAGATCATCACCAGTGAATATGTCAAAGGTATCTTGTCTCTATGGAGGGATACTCCACTTGAAGGTATGTGAGATCCGTGAATTTTGAACAGTATTCTCGATAAAATAGTTAGCCGAACAGAGGCCTCTCAACGGGGGTAACTCACAGTGGGTACTCACACGATTTTTAATTCAGGGTTTGGGACATATACCTGCAGCAAATACCGCCCCAGGAAAGGCTCACAAAAATGTCATGTTCGCGTCTTAATTATAAAAGATTTGCGAGATTTTTTTCTCGGAAATTTGTGCGGGAGTAAACAATCGGATGAAAGATAAATTTCTAGAAACTCTGTCCAAAAATTGACTTCCGGGTTGAACTATAATCAATTTTCTAGTTAATATGAGCGAATGATTAAACAGAAAAAGTTTCCACTGGAAACTGGAAGAAGACCATGTTTCTACGGTATTATATCATATATTAAAAATGAAATGTTCGAGTCGTTTTCCGAGAAAAGTTCGTTTCAGTTTGGAATTTTCCACATTCTTCGTTGAAACTGTCATAAGAAATATAAGGAGATTCACAATTTTAAACCTGACTTGAGCAGGATTTTTGGTGTCTCAGTAGACTTGGAGCTTTCATGTTGATGCTACTATCACTTCAAATAGCGGAATCCAAATTTTTTTTTTTCTAAGAACTCATCGAGAATTGACTGGTCCGGCGTGAATAAATCCTGCAATTTTCTATAAATTAGGACGATGTTTAAATAAAAGTCTGTTCCACTAGAATTGAGAAGACATATTTATGATTCTCCAAAAACCCAATTTAAAAAAAATTGTAGTCGAGTCGTTTTTGAGAAAACGCTGAGCTATCCAAATTCTAAATATTGCATAAATTACGGTTTTTCATTAGTTCTAGAACAAGCGTCCGATCGAAGATTTTTGCAAAAATATCTTCCGAGTAATGTTCAACCGGCCAGTATGTTAGTAATTGTTGTTCTTACAAAGTGTATCATGTTCCATTAGACCGTATTCCGGAGCATAAAGGAATCATTGAATTCCAAAATCAGTGTTCTAAGAGAGACATCTACCTCCCAGCTTGGTGTGCTGTGGTGTTCAAAAAAACGCTGTTTTTAAACATTTTGGTCGGGAGCAAATAGTGATAGGGCTTCCTATTCTGTTATGGAAGCTTTTTCCTCAGTAATGTTCTATAGACTTGTTTCGCTTTTTTTCTTTCTGTCTGGAGTTCCACCTGATCTGGAATAAATCTCAAAAAACCGTTGAGTACCGATGCCCTTAAGTGGTCGACTCCTGTGATTTAATACGTCAGTAATTAATTCCTCTCAGTCCATTAGCCCCTGTATCTTTTGCAAGGCCGTTGCGTCATTGTTTTACTTATCATGCATACTATAATTTGAAGTATTCCATCTTTATTACTAACGTTTCGGTTTTTTTATCCATTGTTCAGTAAGGAAATTAGTTTTAAAGAATAACACTGACTTGAACTTTCAGCAGATCTAGAAATATTTAAATTTTTAAATAACTCCNTCAACGGTTTTTTAATTCAGGTTTGGGACATAATAACTGCACCAAATAGCCTCAGGAAAGCCACAAAATGCATTTCTGCTCTTATCATAAAAATAAATTTCGATATTTTTCTCAAAATTTTCGAGTTTTTTCTGATTTTTTTTAAGTATTTTTTTGGGAAAAAATACATAAACGTCAATTTTAATGAAAAATTCTAAAAATAAGTAAAAGTGAGTGGCAACTTTTTACTTCAGTTTTGCAGTAGCTTCAATTTGAGGGTACTTTTGGTACAATCGGATGAAAATAAATTTCTAGAAACTCCAAAATTTGACTTCCGGTTGAACTAAAATGCAATTTTCTATTAATAGGAGCAATGATGAAAAAAAAAATTCACTGGAAATTGAGAAGACATGTTTCCACGTATTATATCAAATTAAAAAAACATGTATCGAGTCGTTTTCGAGAAAATTTCGTTTCAGTTTGAAATTTTCACATTTTCTTGATTCTAGAATATAAGGGATCAAAATGTCAACCTGACGTAAGCAGATTTATTGTTCAGTAGACTATGATCTTTCATTTGATGGTACTTTCAACTCAATACGATAAAAAAAATTTTTCTAGAAATCATGAAAATTGACTTCCGGTTGAATTAATCTGAAATTTTCTATAAATAGGAGCGATGTTTAAAAAAAAGTTTTCGACTAGAAATTGAGAAGACATATTTCTCCGAATAATACCAAATTTAAAAAAAATTGTATCGAGTCGTTTTTGAGAAAACTGAGCTACAAATTCTAAAATATCATGAAATTACGGTTTTTCATTATTCTAGAACAAGTCCGATCGAAATTTTCGCAAAATATGTCCGATAACTGTCAGCCTAGTAGTAATTGTTATTCTTACAAAGTGTAATCAATTTCAATTAAGCCGTTTCCGAGATAAAAGACATTGAAGTCAAAATCAGTGTTCTAGAACTCTACTCCCACTTGGTGCTGTGGTGCTCAAAAAACTCTGTTTTTACTTTTGGTCG